>PVKV010017993.1:0-46033 GCA_004027835.1 Alouatta palliata
GTAGGGAGGGACTATATCCCAAGGACATATTAAGTAGCACAGGTACTAAGAGGTAGCACGATTTTTCTGAATCAGAGATAGGCGGATAGGCTGCATCTGGTACTAATTTGTAAATAAGAAAACACGTTCACAGATGCAAACAGCTCGGAATAAAGTAAGTCATATTTTATAAAGAAAGTAAAACAGTAAAGGAAAATAATAATCTGAGAAAAACGTGCACACTGTTTTAAAAAACACAATGATATAACAATGGTGATTCATGTGGCTCAGGAATTGTGGAGCCATGGCAGGAGCTTTATTTATTATCTGTATAAGTAACTTTCTTCTTTTAACATGTAAAAGCATGATCAGAAGAAATCTAATTAGAAATTAGAACGTTCCAATTTTAATGAAGTCTTGAGCAGCTTGGGTCTCTTTCCTATTTAAAAGTATTTTTTTAATGAAAGGAAAATTCAGAAACGACTTTTTCATGATTAGCTTTTAACCTGTATTTCTGAAATATGCTATAGTCTGTGAAATATATTACGTAAGTGAATCAAGATAAATAATCTTTTTCCTTTAATAAAGGGAAAAGGGCCAAATTGCTTAGGAGCTTTGAAGCATGAATTATGCCAACTGGTCCTTCGGGAAATATCTCTCGATTAGAAAGCTTAATTCAAACTGATCCCCTTGGGAAACAGTGAGTCTCATTGCTTCATATGCATAATGGGATTTTTGTATTGTACAGACGCTGTTGTCAAAGAGAATAGAGACATGCTGCAGAGCTTTGAAAGCTGAGATGCCTGGCAGGGAATGATGACCATGATGGCTGAAGAAAAAAAAACATCATCTCTGTGAACTCAGGTTTCTATCTTCTTTCTTTGAGGCTTAGCTGAATATTTGAAACCTATATGCTTTTAGTTCCTCTCAAGGAATTCAGCCCTAATTTTACAAAGTTATGTTTTTGACAAAGAAATGTGAAAACTGATGAAGGAACAAGCTCTGCTCTCTCAGGCTGAAAAGTTACTTTGTTGATGGAAAATTCCAGAAATTTTAGGATCTTGCCTTGTCAATTGCTTTTGCAATTGACTCAGAGAATGATTCCTCAAGTTCTGGGTGAGTGATAGCTGAAGCTAGAAAAATTTGTAAGGTATACTATCATTAGGAAAAAACATTTCATCTAGATAAAAAATATATATATCAAGTAGTACATAGATACATATATAAAACCTTTTATCTAGATAACTTTCAATGGGAAAAACTGCAATTACTTCTGCACCAAGCTTTTATACACACACACAAACACACACACACACACCTTTCTACTGTAACTACTGGCCCAAGTTTATGAATTCTGTGCATTTCTGTATCTCCAAAGTCAAATCTATTTTGACTAGAACAGAAGTTGTAGCAAAGTGCAAAAGCAGTAGAAATGTCACTGTGATTTTTGCACACTGTAATTTTTAAAGAAACAGTTTTGTAACTTCTCCCTGCAGAACACTGAAGGGTGTCTTTAAGCAGAAAGAGCTGAGTTAAAGAGTGCAAAGGCACTGAGTCCAAAAACGCCCCATAACAGAGGGTTTCTGATTATGCACATCAGCCCTTTTATTCTCAAAGCAAAGTCTAAGTCACCCACTTTGGCTCTATGTCATGACAGTAAACATAATGTGATCATGCTTTGCCATTATCAAGGGCTTCTGTGCAGCTGCTGCTTTCCAAGCTCTGACCTATGAATAATAACGATATTGCTTAAGGAAGTATTTCCTGCAAGATTCAAGGCCTGTGACATCTTTTTGAATCACTGTTGAAACCTGGAAATGAAGCTGAGACCCTGATTCATCTTGTCTCTTACCATCCCATTATTAACAATGGCAAAAAGCAACAGAAAATATGGTTCATGCCTTTTGATACATTCTCATGATACATTTTTGAAGGAAACCAGGTTTGTGAGTTTGTGTTTTAGACACATGTGAGTGTTTATTTGGCTTTTAGTTACTCCTTTTTTTTTTTTTTTTGTAAGCAAATGAATAATAAATAAAAGCAAGTGTTTTGTAATCATACTAACTCAATTCTAATCCAGACTCTTACATTTGCCAACTATGTGACAGAAGGAAAGCTGCTTAACATCTTGGAGCCTCAGTCTGCTCTTCTAAAAAAATTAGGCTGATAGTATCTGTATTAGTGCACTATCATGTTGCTATGAAGAAATACCCAAGACTGGGTAGTTCATAAACAAAAGAGGTTTAATTGACTTAAAGTTCAGCATGGCTAGGGAGGCCTTAGGAAACTTACAATCATGGTGGAAGAGGCAGCAAACACGTTCTTCTTCATATGCTGCTATGATGAAATATCCAAGACTGGGTAACTTATAAAGAAAAGAAGTTTAATTGACTCACAGTGCAGCATGGCTGGGGAGACCTCAGAAACTTACAATCATGGTGGAAGGGGAAGCAAACATGTCCTTCTTCACATGGCGGCAGGAAGGAGAAGTGCCAAGCAAAGGAGGAAAAGTCCCTTATAAAACCATCAGATCTTGTGAGAATTCATTCACTATCATGGGAACAGCTTAGGGGCAACCACCCCATGATTCAATTACCTCCCACCAGGTCCCTCCCACCACACATAGGGATTATGGGAACTACAATTTATAATGATATTTGGGTGGGGATATAGCCAAACCATATCAATATCTATCTTGAAAAGTAATCTATTGTAGGGATTATATTAGTACTGTATTTAAAGAACTTAACATTGTGCTTGACACTTATAGAGTACCTTATTTTTTAACATATTTTTAGTGCCTAAGCTACTCTTCAGTAGAAAAGGGTGTATTGGGAAGCAGTTATAATTTTTATACTTCACCATAAAAGTAGAGTACTACATTCTACATGGTCCAACACACATTGATGACTCTTTGATATAACTATGGCCTCATCTCTCTAAGTCTAGTTCTTACAGAGTCAGGATTAGGGAGAGGCAAGTGATGTAAGCCACATGCAAGAGCAGTGTTGGATCCTGACTTCACTCACAACTTAGATATTTTGTTTCCCATACAATTTTGCATTAATTTTGATTTTAAATATTACATTAAAATATTACTTTTCTTTATTACTAAATATTTTGGCAGACCTTTAAATTGTACTTCCAAGGTAAATGCCTCCTTGCCTCACCCTAGTCCCAGCTTTGGTCTCCTGTCTCTCCTCCTAGTACATTTAGAATGGTGTAAGCCCTTTTCCACCTTGAGCTGCCTTGCATCAGATTATGACAGCCCAATAAGAAATTGCTAACTCATCAGACTGATCATCGGCAGTCACTAGTGAATTCCCACATGCTATGAAGTTGAGTGCAATTGTAGCTCAAATTACGGTGCATAGTGTGAGCCAGTATAACTCAAACACACATTCCTGAACACCCCTGAATTATGTGGCAATGGGAAGAGACTTCAACCTAACCTTATAGGACATTTATGAGAGACAAGTTGGTCACCGATCTTCAGTTCCCCAGATCATTTAAGAGTTCATCCAATATCATGCTACAATTCACTGTTCCTTGTCCTATGGGGAGCTGAGCTCTGAATTCTAATGAAAATAATGAACTATCAAATTAAATTCCATTCTGAAAAGATTAGATATTGGATGAACACTGACACGATGCTTACAAAATACTTTTAACCGCTTAGCGTTATCATAACTCAGATTGCCCTCATTTAGTATTATCATCCCCATTTGGTAAGTTAAAGAATTGAGGAACAAAGAGATTGATTGATTTTCAGAGAATCTCAGGGGAAATTAGAATCAAAGCTATAAAAAAGTATTTACAGCTAGAGGTAATTTTACAGCTGAGTTTTGGATTCCTTTTCTCAGCCCTTGCAATGACCTTGCCTGAGGTGCTCTCTGATTTGCATCTTAGAAACCATAAAATTTATCTTAGTACTTTCAGGTGGCACAGGTGGCACTACCCCGTCCTGCCCACAGATTATCCATCTACTCTCGGTGAGGCACAGATGTTCATATTGGACAGGTTATAAGGTAACCTATGGTCCTGGTTTTAGCACCAAATGTCCTGCATCCGTAGAAAGCCACTCAGTCCCAGGTCAGTAACTCTCATTGCTAACCAGAAATGTCCTCCACATTGAAAATACACATTGGTGGTTTTTTTTTTTTTTTCTTGTTGTTTTTCCCAGTTAATATCATTTTTGGGTGATTCACACAAATTACACTTTGTTTAGTTTTATTATAGCATTTTATATTAGGATCATCATTATTCTTAGTTAATACTCTCTACCTAAGAGACACAACCTTCGATATTCCAAAGACAATCATGGGAAGAAGTGTGTAAAGAGCAAACTGTACTTCACTTCTGTGAAAAGAACCATGAAACAATAGTGCAAAAAGTTAAAGATATTCTAAACATATATTATGGAATTACAACTATAGAATAACCTGCTTAAAATACAAATCAGATGATGTAAACATTCTTGGAAAATCTCTGAGCTTTTTCTCCACTGCTTTTTGCCAGTTGAAACATACACTCATATTCATCCAGTTCATTAACATTAATTAATCACCTCTTATATGCGATGGAGTGTACAGTTGCTGAGACTATAAAGACAAGATAGTTCAGGCTTATAGCTCAGCAAGGGAGACTAATGTAAACAAATTAGTG
Organism: Alouatta palliata; assembly: GCA_004027835.1. Lineage (NCBI taxonomy): Eukaryota > Metazoa > Chordata > Mammalia > Primates > Atelidae > Alouatta > Alouatta palliata. The sequence continues at coordinate 4,645 of PVKV010017993.1, forward strand.
CAATACAAATTAAGAGGTGCTACACCAAAGACAGTATAGCTGGAGCAAAAAGAAATGGGCAGAGGAAAAGTTGAGCTGTATTTCCAGAAATATCTGTCCCAAATTAGTCAATATGTTTCATATTTCAAAGATTTTTTTCTACTTCTTTTCCTAGAATGTACTTTCTCCATTTCTGCTATCTCAAATTTTCACATTCTTCATAGCCAAGCTTAAAGAGTTTAAGAAGTGTATCTTAACTCCCAATGAAGATTTACTATTCAATGTGTCTAAAATTCCACAATTAGAGTTTATTTTATTATGGCACATTTATTAATGTATTTATGATCAGTTACCTATTTCAAAAAACAAAGATTGTCGCCACATGCCATGCCCCGAAATAAATTCCAAATGCATTACAGTACTAAATATTTTTAAATCTGCAGAAAACAATATTAGGCAACATTTCTCTGATCTTAGAGCAGAGAATAATTTTATAAGCATTACAGCAATGGAAAAAACACAAAAATAAAATATTACAACTATGGTTGCATTTAACAAAAATCCCAATCAAATTAAACTAAAAAGAAAGTGTATTATATGAATATTAAGATGCAAGGACAAGTATGTGGCTGGACCCCAGAAATAACAAGAAGGAGAGACCTGAATTCCATAAAGAATTTTTTTTTTTTAGATCTCCACTCTTCTATGAATCTCCTTCAGTCTTATCACTGTATATAGCTCCCTCTATTTCTCTAATCAATATGATGAAAGGCAGTGTACTGACAGCTGCTGAGCTTTCAATCTAAAGGCTTGGGTACCTGAAGAGAGACCTGAAGACTAATTTATTGTTGGTCCTTGTACAAAAGTCCGGCAAGAGAAACACTAGCACATGTTGAAACACTCAGCTGTCAACATAGCATAACAAGGCCACTGTTACCTCAATCTGAACAGTGGTATAAAAGCATGAGTGGGAAGCAAAACAAAAACAAAAACACATTTCCAAAAAGTGGTAGAGGAAATATCTTCACTATAAGAAGATAGATTGAATTACATAAAACTGTAAAAATGTCATGATCAGAAAAAGAGGTCAAGTGAAGTTACGAAACATTGCAAACTAGAAAAAATGTCAGTGAGAAGATAGTGTCTTTCCTTAATGCACAAATGCAAAAGAAGATAAATATAAATATTCGAAATGGGCAAGATAAAGACTTAAGAACTGCAAAGAAGACATCCAGTAAAATACAATAAAATCATTGTGGAAAAATGTTCAGCTTCATTAATAATCAATGAAATGTGAATTTAAATAGCCATCAGCTACAAAGTATTTTCCTCAGAAGTTGATTTCTTTTTATTTACAATAATTGGAAATTTAGAGAAATGTGTGCTTTCATGCACTCATGGCAGGCATATAAGTTAATGCAATCTTTCTAGAATACAGTCAGGTGATATGCACCAAGATCCTTGAAAAATAAACACATTCTTCATAATATGTTATCACTTTGTATAAAGGAATTAAGAAGGCTGGGCGCGGTGGCTCACGCCTGTAATCCCAGCACTGTGGGAGGACAAGGTGGGCGGATCACGAGGTCAAGAGATCGAGACCATCCTGGCCAACATGGACACACCCCATCTCTACTAAAAATACAAAAAACAATTAGCTGGGCGTGATGGCGCGCACCTGTAGTCCCAGCTACGTGGGAGGCTGAGGCAGGAGAATTGCTTGAACCCGGGAGGCGGAGGTTGCGGTGAGCCGAGATCACGTCACTGCACTCCAGCCTGGCACCTGGTGACAGCAAGACTCTGTCTCAAATGAAAAAAAAAAAAAGAATTAAGAAAACAAAGAGGTGTACCAATACCATTTTATTCACAAGAATATATTCATTGAAATGCTATTTTTATAGCAAAAATTTGAAAATGAAGATAATGTCTAGCAATAGAGTTATCTAAATAAACTTTTGTGTTTTTAGGTGGACTATTGTACATCACTAAAATTAAATTTTATTAAATATTAAAATTCAATTTTATTAATAAATATTAAATAACATGGAAAATGTTAAGAAAAAACACAGAAATACAACATTTTATACGCAATATGATTCTAGGATGCATACGTGTGTGTGTGTGTGTGTGTGTGTGTGTATACATATACGTATATATTTTTTTGCTATGTGTATCTATAAATAGGTGTGTGTATATACATCTGTATATACACACTTTTTTCTGCTATGTGTATTTATAAATAGGTGTGTGTATTTATAAATACACATAGCAACAAAGATTGGAAGAAAATACACCTAAATCTTGATATAATTAACTTTCTAGGTAGTAGAATTTTAAATGATTTTTTTCTCCTTTTTTTAATTTTCAAAAAAGAAAAATTTCACAAAAGTTTTCTTTTTACTTTCAGTAATGTACTTGAGCTACTTTGTTTTTAATAGAAAAAAATTTACAAAATCTTCAAACTTTTGAAGTTAAAAATATATCCAACTTTTGAGTCAATGAGAAAGTAATGTGTGCATTTAAAAATATCTATAAAATAACAAAAAAGTAAATATCCACCATAAAATGTGTGAAATAAGCCAGGGTTACATAGAGAAGTAAATATATAAACCAAATGCTTTAGCAAATTTTTTAAAAGTATATATATATATATATATATATATATATATATTTATATTTAAATTTCAACAGCTAATATGACAGAAAGTACAGATTGCATGGAAGCAGAGATCCATAAAAGTCACACTGATACTATTTTCTGCTAATCTCTCAAAAAGACAAATAGATTCCTTGGCGTCTATTGTAAGGGAAGGGGTTACTGGTTATTTATACTAGATACTTATCTTGTTATTGCCTCACGAAATACAGTCATGTCTATATTCTGACCTAAAATCATACAGATTCTGAGGGAGGTTGCAATCCACTTGGGCATTTCTACATGGTGGATAGATGTGCATATAAATTATTCAGCCTTCACTTCTGCAGGTCCGTGTAGCATTATATAATAAAAGCCTCAACTGTTTATACCTTATGTTTCATAATTACAAAGCATTTTAGTTTCTCCAAGTAAAAACATGAGAAGTGCTTAATGTCAATCACAATAGAATTTATAACAGTAAAGCATTGACAACTTACCCAACAAAGTGGGGTAGATTGAGAAAACTGTGACATATCCAGACAACGAAATATTAGGCAGCCATTAAAAAGGTGGATTATATTCAGGAAGAGATGCCTATGTGAAAATGACAAGAAAAAATAGGATACAGTCAGGCCAGGCATGGTGGCTCACACCTGTAATCCCAGCACTTTGGGAGGCCAAGGCAGGTGGATCACTTGAGGTCAGGAGTTTGAAACGAACCTGGCCAACATGCTGAAACCCTGTCTCTACTAAAAATACAAAAATTAGGTGGATGTGGTGGCACATGACTGTAGTCTTAGCTATTAGGCAGGCTGAGGCAGGAGAATCACTTGAACCCTGGAGGCAGAGGTTGCAGTGAGCTGAGATAATGCCATTGCACTCCAGCCTAGGCAACATGAGCGAAACACTGTCTCAGAAAGAAAAGAAAAAAAGAACAGAAAAGAAAAGGAGAAGAAAGAGAGAGGGAAAGAGAGAGAGAGGGAGGGAGAGTAGGAGGGAGGGGAAAGGAAGGAAGGAAGGAAGGAAAGAAGGAAGGAAGGAAGGAAGGAAGGAAGGAAGGAAGGAAGGAAGGAAGGAAGGAAGGAAGGAAAGAAGGAAGGAAGGAAGGAAGGAAGGAAGGAAGGAAGGAAGGAAGGAAGGAAGGAAGGAAGGAAGGAAGGAAGGAGGGAGGGAGGGAGGGAGGGAGGAAGGAAGGAAACAGCATAGAGTCGTCTTAACTATGTCAGAGAAAATTCATATATGTGTAGGAAAAGAATAGAAGGAAATTCACCAAACTGTTAATAGTGATTGTTTCACAGTGTTAAGGCTGTGTCTTGTTTTTTCCCCTTTCTTTCAATGTATTACTCAATTTATAATTATATGTGTGCTTTTAAAATAAAATTATTTAGAATAAAAAATGTCTCCGCACACATCAGACACACCAGAAAGTAAAATGCTTTAAATATCCATTGTGGGAGTTCACAGAGTGCAGCATATTTAAAAATATACGCATTGAGCAGTCAAGTGGACTTTAAGATGTTACTACTTTAAAAATAAATGGTGTATATTTCCAAAAGTTCTTATTTGCAGCATTCTGAACACAGATCCCTCTGTGATATGACATTTAACTGTGCTTTATTTTCGATCAACTTGAAGCTTTCCTGAATATCTGTATTAGTCCAGCTTATCTCTTTTCATCTGGGACCTAACTACTTCACAAAGAAATTTTCTCTGAGAAATAATTTTCATTGAACCCATTCATTATTCATGTGAATGCAAACTCTCAGTTCATTTTAAAGTGTTGAATCTTAGAATGAAACTAGAAATCTAGGAAGGTATTAGTACCTGAAGTACCTTCTGGATTCTTGGGCAACTTATGAGCAATAATAAATACAGAGTTTCAATCAGACACTTTAAAGGAAAAGGGTTGTGGTAAATACGTAATTGCTTACATCTGAGATTCTGTAACCTTTTTGGGTGTTCTACAACATTGTTATTGCCTGGTATATCATTTTGCACAATTTTTTAAATCAGTAAATGAAAAATGTTATTAAAAAGATAGTGGCTTTTTTAGTTTTCAAATACTGAAACAGTTAGAAATATACAGAGATGTTTAAAAACCAAATGGAAAATATTAAGAAGGAATATTAAGAAAGAGGCCAGGCATAGTGGCTCATGCCTGTAATCCCAACACTTTGGGAGGCTGAGGCAGGCAGATCAACTGAGGTCAGGAGTTCAAAACCAGTCTCGCCAACATGGCAAAACCCTATCTCTACTAAAAATACAAAAACCAGCTGGGTGTGGTGGCACACACCTGGAGGACAAGCTACTCAGGAGGCTGAGACAGGAGAATCATTTGAACCCGGGAGGCGGGGGTTGCAGTGAGCTGAGACTATGTCACTGCACTGCAACCTGGGTGACACAGCAAGACTCCATCTCACAAAAAAATAAAAGAAAGAAAGAAAGAGAAGGGAATATAGCAAATGTATTTTAAATATTTACATTAAATGTCAAGGACATGCACCTTGCCTTCAACATATCTGTGAGATATCATTCATTAAAAGATGCTCTTTTTCATAGACATACAGACCATCTTAATGCTTAGGTTATTTTTGTAAATGGAAAAATGAGGTAAAATGTGATGGCACAAATCTGATATGAATTAGATAAAAAGTAGTGTCATAATGAGAGGTTTTATTTCTGATCAAGAATCTGATGTCTAACTTTTCATTAAAATGAGTACAAAAATAATATTTAAGCCTGAAAAATTATCTTAGTTTCTCCCAAAGAGAGTAGATCTCTGGATCAAACTTTTCAAAATGTATTTCTTAAGACAAAAATTCCACTGCATGACACAGTTACAAGGAAGACTGTCCTGTCATCAAATGAATTTAAGGGATACTGAGTTAAACAGTCAAATTGTTTTCTTTGCTACAGAACTTCTGAGAGACGTGGTATGACTTCTGAAGAATGATGAAATGAATCAGTGCCTCCCAAATGTATTTGACCACTAAACTCTCCTATGTATAGCATCTCATGGGCAACATCTATGCACACACACTGGTAGATATTGCTCTGTGGGAGCTGTGAACCTCCATTTATTTTTGTTTCAAACTTCAGTTCTAATCTTTTAACAGCAATATCTCCTTCTCAGCAAGAAATTTCACGTTGAGAAACAACTGAAATAGAGAAGAAAATCAGAAAATTGGGATGAAACATAATATAGCTTCCCTGGAACCACAGGTTGTAAACTTGTCATATTCCATTCATTTAATTAATACGTACATAAATAGAATCATGAGCTCTTCAGCATGAATATGTGTCATTTAAATGAGATGTTAAAAGCAAAAACTCTTAACTGCTCTCAAGAGACATTAAAGGGATCACAGACTTTCATAAGAATAAAAGTTTGGCATGAATTCTTTGGCAACATTCCTTGATCTTGCCTGAAATCTGCAGTTGAATAGATGAGCCAGTCCTCCATGACATTAAGGGGCTAGCAGCCTGATGAAAAGTAAGCTTTGAAAGTGCTTGGGGACAATGCGCCGTAATGGTTGGGAGAGAGAGAGAAATCATTGCTAAAAAGGCAGTAATGGAAAAAGTCAGGCAGTCTCACTACAGACCTCAATAACCAGCCTCCATCTTTCCTACCTACCTCATAGGCCTCTGTCTTAGCAGAACAAACTACTTTGTGGGGCAAAGTGTTAAGGCACAAGGAGGAGAATAAGTTCGACTGTAGGACCATTTATTGGGGACAACATACTATGACCAAATCACTGCCTTTAGCTCTGAAGAAGAGGGCACATTACAATAAACCCTGTCCCTATCTTCAAGGAACAGGCAGAGCAGGATGTAGGCTTATTTTACACCAAAATAAATTCCTTGAAATACATAGTAGATTTTATGTGACCAAAAGAAAAGGAGAGTTCACCTTTGGCTGGAGGAATCAGGAAAGATTCAACATAGGAAGAGACAAAAAGCAGGCTTTTTGCTTTGTTGATGGAATAATTGATTGCTACACCTACTTTCTTTTTCTGCACTCTACACCAGTAATGCAACCTATTGCAAAAGATTGGAAGCTCTGATGAGGGCAGGAACCAAGTACTTTTCATCTTTGTATTTTCCACTGGGGCTAACATAGCCTTAGATGTTAATAGATGGCCAATAATGTTTAATGAGTTAATAAATTGCCATCATTAGTGAGTTAAAATGAGTATTGAATAACACTGGAAGAAGAATCACTTTGACTTTGGGTAGTTTTATGGTGCAACTCAAGTTTATTAAGGAAAATTTCTAGTGCTATTCACTAAACTGCCCATAATCCACGGCTTCTTTCTTACTGGCTACTCTCTGAAGTGCATCCATAATTTCTTGCTTCATATTTTCTTACTCTTCAAAGGCCATTTCTAGTGAATTAATGCAAATCTCTTTAAAGCATCAAGGAGTGAGCTTGGATATGGTTATTGTCTCGAGAGTGACATCAAACCCCATTCTCCCTCCTCAAAGGACACTAATATCTGAAGACACTTACAGCAGGCTGGGTTAGAGCCAGACCCATTGAAGCCGTCCTTGTCCTTATCCACAGCTCTGTTTTTGGCTGGGACTTTCTGAAAGGTAAAAATCCAATCTCTTCCATCCATTCACTCTCCATCAGGTCAAGAAACACCTGCTTCCCATCTAAATCCATCTAGCATGGGATCTTTATCAAGAATGTGTTGGGCTCCAAAGATACAACAAAAATAAGAAAGCTGAGTGAGGAAGATAGCATTTATCTAAGGGAATCCTAGAATTTAAATCTGGAGCCTTGGATTTAAAGGTGCTGTAAATATAGGCCTATAGTAAATTGCTTATGATGTAATAAACTAGAATTATGGATGTGGCAATAAAGAGAGGCAATAGAATATTGTATATTTAAGGAGCAGCTATCAGCAAAGGAATAGATCAAATTGCCATCTTGCTTTCTGTTGATAGCTTCTGGAATGGTTATTATTCCATAGGAATGCAAAACAGGAGTCAACACTATGAAAGCTTTCCATGCCTACCCTTCTTCCTGGATGACCTCACAGATCATCACAACAGGCACATGGAAGTTAGTTAAGGAAGCAAGCAAGCTTTCTTAGAATGCATACAGTACCTTGGCCCTGTCACATTCAGAATTAAATAGGAAAACATCATAAACAAAAAAACTTGATGTGTTGTGCAGTACAGCTATGTGCCAGATTTGCAAAATCATACTAGAAAGTTAAAATTGCTATCTGAAGAACGGTATTAAATAACATTTTACAAAGAGGAAAGAAATGTAGTAATTAAAAGCGACCAATATAAAACTTTCTGAAGATAATTGAGATACTGCATTACTTTCCTATGGCTACCATCACAAATTACCAGAAACAGTGGCTTAAAACTACAGAAATTTATTCTCTCACAGATCCCAGAGGCCAGAAATCTGGGATTGGCAGGGTCTTATTTTCTCAATCCAGGTATTGGTAGGGTCTTATTTTCTCTGAGAGCTCCATGAGAAATTCATTTCTTTGCCTCCTCCAGCTTCTGGTGGCCTCAGGCATTCTTTGGCTTATGGCTTCATCGCTCCAGTTTCTGCCTCTTTTTCTGTTTTGTTTTGTTTTTTCATTTTATGTGATGAAGTCTCGCTCTGTCACCCAGGCTGGAGTGCAGTGGTGTAATCTTGGCTCACTGCAACCTCTGGCTCCCGAGTTCAAGTGATTTTCCTGCCTGAGCCTCCCAAGTAGCTGGGCTTACATGTTGAACCACCATGCCCAGCTAATTTTTGTATTTTTAGTAGAGACAGGGTTTTGCCATGTTGACTAGCCTGGTATCAAACTCCTGAACTCAAGTAACCTTCCTGCCTTGGTCTCCCAAAGTGTTGGGCCTCTGTCTTTAAATCTATACTTACTCCTGGGTGATGTCATTCACGCTCATGGCTTTAAATGCCACCTTTATGGTGATGACTCCCAGATTTCTATATCTAGGCCCAACCTCTCCCTCATAAGATCCAGATTGGTATATCTAACTTCACAGCTGGCCTCTCCATCAGACATTAAAAAAAAAAACTTTTATTTTAAGTTCAAGGGTCCGTGGACAGTTTTGCACATAGGTAAATGTGTGTCATGGGGGTTTGCTGTGCAGATAATTTCATAACCCAAGTATTAAGCCTAGTACCCATTAGTTATTTTTCTTGGTCCTCTCCTTCCTCCCACACTTCACCTTCCAATAGGCCCCAGTGTGTGTTGTTCCCCTTATGTGTCCATGTGTGCTAATCATTTGGCTCCCACTTATACATCGTAACACGTGGTCTTTGGTATTCTGTTCCTGCATTAGTTTGCTAAGGATGGTGGCTTCACTTGAACTTCTAATAGGCACCACAAAAGAATTATGTCCTAAGTCAGGCACCTTCTACATCGTTCCTTGTCTTGGTCAATAGCAAATCAAGCCAAAAACCTGATGTTATCCTTGATTCCCTTCCTCTCACTTATGCTTCATCAGCAAATCCTGCCAAAGTCCTTCAGATTTTACCTAAAGTTCAACCACTTTTTGTCACATCTCAATCCCACTCATCTGTACAAAGCCATCATCATCACTCACCTGGATTATTGAAACAGACTCTTACTGCAATAGCCTATTATTGCAACAGCTCTGAGGGCATTCCTTTCCATGCTTTGTTCTTGCCATTCTCCACCTTTCAGTCTATTCTTAATATAGAATCCAGCTTGATTATCTTGAAATATGTCATATCATTTCACTCCTCTGCTAAAAGATGGCCACTGGTTTCCCATTTCACCCAGAATAAAACCTGCAGCCTTGTGACGGCCCCCAAGGCCCTCTATGATCTGCTCCAATCCACCCATCACTTCTCCGAGCTCATCTTCTAGCAGTCCAAGCCTGGCTCACCCAACTTCAGCCTCATTCTTCCTCAAAAATAGCATTAGCCTGCTCCCACCTTAGACATTATATTTCCCCTGGCTGCAATGCTCTTCTCCCAGTATCTTTAGAGTGATTTTCTCATTCCATTCAGGCTTTTGCTCAGAAATTGCCCTCCCAGCAAGGGCTTTTCTTACCTCTCATGCTGACATGTCAATGCCAGTCTTCCTGTTCATGACTAATTATCATTTCAGAATAAAAGCTCCAAAAGTCAGATTTGTATCTCTTGCTCACATCCCAGTGCCTCACACAGTACCGGGCTAAGCACTTTACAAATGAATGAACGAATCATTGGATGAGTGAGTTATTCAGTAGACTGGTGGACGTGATATATATAACCATGAACTGAAGTAAAACAAAAACAACTAAATATAGGTGGACCATAATTCCATTGCATTTCCAAAATGGTTATTATTGGAATATATTCACTATTAAAAGGTAAGTTGAGTCAGAACAATATATTCCTTTGACAGGAACAAGATAGGAAGTCATTATTTTCCTGTGTGTGTATGTGTGTGTGTGTGTGTGTGTGTGTGTGTGTGTTTTTTTATCGTTAAAAGAGATGGATTGTCTGGCACAATAAAATATTGTCTGAAATTCCTTTGGGGAGGAAATGGGTAATTTTAATACTTTCACTCATCTTTCAGCACAGGACTCATCTAGAGACAATGGAATCAGGTGGCAGTGGAACTGCATCTCTTTAAGGTTCTTGCCCACAACAATGGCTTCAATTTCCACCGTGTTACACTGAGTTGATTTGGATATCTCCCTGTTTCATGAAAACAGTGATTGAAAAGCAGGTTAGGAAGTATCCTTGGAACCTGAAAAAAAAGTCAATCAGTGAGACCTAGAGCCAGGCATGGTCCTTTTCATATAAAGATTGCTGAATTCCACCCCTTTGGCATTATGATTCTCTACATAGGGTGGGGAATTAGGGAAAAGTTTGGAAACCATTGCTGTGGGTTTACCTTGGGTGTCCTCACAAACAGCACATCATTTACCTTAGCCTTCTCTAAGTGTTACCCTTTGCCTATGATGAATGTGTTATTGACCCAGCTGTTGTAGGTTTGTGATTGAGAACATTTCTCCTGTAAGTCTAGATGGAATTATGTGGCACAACCCTAAAGGCTTTATGAGCACCCTTCATTGCACCACCATCCCCCCTTGAAGGCCACCTGCTGGGTGTACAGGATGTTGCCAGCTGTGGCTTCCATCTGTGTCCATATAGTCACAAAACGCAACCGCCTACGTCCTAACTGCACCTCACTGGTTCAAGAGTCTACCCAAAACAGACAGAAATTCTCCTGTGGTGTTGGAACTCTGCTAAATACACCAAGATTTCAAGTGAATTCCTCTCAGCTAATCTTAAATTACTGTGCTGTAAAGTCAGAATCTTGTTAGAAGAGATTATTACTTGAATATATGTGAGTTCCTTTAAAATGATCCATTTTCAATTTCAAAGCCCTTGGGGTGGGGGAAGAAGATGCTGATAAATGTACTAGTCTGCTAGGTTTGCTATTAGAAAAAAAGACTGTAAACTGGGTGGCTTAAACAACTTTAAGAGACTGGGTGTCTCTTAAACTGAGACACTTCATTTCTCTCAGTTCTGGAGGCTGGAAGTCCAAGATCAAGGTGTTGCCTGGTTTGGTTTCTCTGGAGGCCTCTGTCTATGGCTTGCAGATGCTTCCTTCTTGCTTGGCTGTCACATGGCCTTTCCTCTGTGTGCACAAGTCCCAGGTATATCTCTGTGTATCTAATTTTCTCTTCTTATAAGGACCAGTCAGACTGGATTAAGGCCCACCCTAGCTGCCTCACTGTAACCTAATCACTGCTTTAAAGACACTATTTCTAAATACAGTCACATTCTGAGGAACCAGGGGTGAGGCCTACAACATATAAATTTGAAGGAGGACACAATACAGTCCATAACAGTGACTTACAAACAAACAAGTCGCGTCTGAGTTTCAAAGCTATTGCAGAATGTAGGCCCAGGCCTTATAGTCTCATACCCTTTGTTCAGTGACCACATGTGGCACCTTGTCTCAGGTGAGGGAACACAGAGCATGGAGGCCAGACCGTCTTAGCATCAGCCTTATTTACACCAGCGTCTCCCCTTCCCAGCAAAGTACAGTGGGAACAAGCAAGACAAGGCCCTCCTAAGTGAAGCCTAAATATGAACATTTATTAAGAAAAAAAGCATTAACTTTTCAGATTTCTTATCTACTCTGGTGTTTACAAGCAGTGTGATTTCACCCCTATCATTTTAAATAGCACAAATATTCACCTAGAAAGACAGACTCTTGACTCAGAAAAAAGCCCAACTTCTTTCACTTTCCGACCCTTTGCTTGGACAATGGTAGGTGAGGTGGGGAAGAGGCTGGTGAGGCAGATATTAAGCATGCCCTTTGACCCTTGTTCAAGCTTCCTATTGATGATCAGACAGAGGATTACTGCCCAATCATTTCCAGTCTATAAAGACTGGCACGTGATCTGTACTCACTCAAACTGATCCACAACATAGAAAGGACCAAAAAATAGTTTAACAATACTTCTCAAGCTTCAGGTACACACGAGCAATGAAAGAACATGGAAAACCCAGGCCTGCTGATTTTGAGGTTTCTCACACGCCTGTGTTCCATCTGCCATGCTCTACTTCTCTCAAGAATTACAGCAGAATGAAAACGTTTGTTCTTCATCCTGAGCTCTCAGAGTCCTGCTTTCTCCCTTCACCCAGACCCTTGGCTTGAGAAATTTCAAAAATATCAGGAGAAGGGGGCAGCTTTGCCTCTCTTCTTTGAGCCCAGGCTAGTTGTTTTTTAAAACTTTCCTGACCCTTCCATGCCACTGTATTTTTAGAAGCAGAAGTCAGCTTGGCCCAAATCAGAGAGAGAGAGGACGAGGAACAGAGGGATGAACAAGGGAGGAATGTCTCGTCTCAAACCAATGGGCCCCCAAATGACTGAGGACAGAAGTTCACAACATGAAGACCCCTAAAGCCTTCAGAAGTCTCATTGACAGCTCACACTCACAATTATTATATAAAAGAAGTAAAAAGGGATGAAGGAAGAAAAGATGAAGGGATGGAGGGAGGCAGAAAGAGAGAGACAGAAAGAAGAAAAACAAAGAGAGAGAGAAAGAGAAAGAAAAAAAGAAAGAAGGAAGGAAGGAAAGAAGAAAGAAAGAAAGAAAGAAAGAAAGAAAGAAAGAAAGAAAGAAAGAAAGAAAGAAAGAAAGAAAGAAAGAGAGGGAGGGAGGGAGGGAGGGAAGGAGGAAGGGAGGAAGGAGTGAGAGAGAGAAGGAGGGAAAGAAAGAAGGAGAGAAGGAAAGATAGGTGGAGGAAATTATGCAAGGGCCCCTACTTATGTGCCCCTTTATTCTTCTTATCAAAGACTCTACATCCCATTTTGTTGTATTTGAAGCTATAAGGAGGAGAAGAAGGGAGGAAGTGAGTGATCCTCAAACAGTCTGCCCATATATGAGGTAATGGTCTGGCTCCTATTAATAACTCTCCCGTTTCTGTCAGATCTCACTTTCCTGGTGCTTCTCCAGCTTTCTACATACCTCATACCACAGTAGATTTTTGGCATTTATCAGCAACCCTCTCTTGGAGAAAGACAGTGTGATGGGGTCTTGAGCTGATGACACTATTCATAATGCCTGATTGGTGAAAAAAATGAAAAGAAATTGCTCTGAAAGTGACAAAACAGAATTCACCTGCACACTACCCGAGCACATAATGAAAACACGTGTAATTCTCTTAAACCCAGGTTCATTCAGCTTTATGTGATAGACAACTATATCACAAAAGAACAATTTTGAGGTGAGTAGGAAGTTCACAAGCTGGTGCCGACTCCTTTTTTTATTTCCATTATCCATGTGCAATAATAAAAAACTTATTTCTAGGGAATATTTGAGTTTTCAGGACATTTTGACTACATTGTATCATTTGCTTTATAGAGCAATTCTCCAAGGGAAGCAAGACAACATTATTAGCTCACATGTATGAAACAAAGAACAGAAAAAATTTGATTAAATGAAAACATTTATGTGGAGATTCAGACATCTGAATCTGTCCCAGACAAGACTGTGACTTAGAATAAGCAGGATATAAAGTGTAATCTTCATGTTCACTTTTTTATCTATAAAAATGGAAAAAAATACCTCCTACTTTCAATGTTATAGAGTGTAATCAAACATATGTAAAAGAGCTATTTCATAGTAATTTTCTTTCTTATTCTTAAAAATCCTTCTCAAAGAGTAGTAGGTATATCAGGTTTCAAAATTCAGAACTTCTGTTTCCTATTCAGGTATTTTTTGCCTCCAACCAGCCTACCCTATACAGATGAATGGTGCTCACATCCACACCAGTAACTGACTTTTCCCTTAAATAGTTGTAGTCTGACTGTCCTAAAGATGCCTTGGTCTCCCCAAGGATGCTGATTCTGAGTAAGACACAGTGTCTCTACATGAGCCCCTGTGGGGCTGGAGAGATACACAAGTAAACAAATAATTGCTAATAATTACCAATGAAGCCCTATCACCAAGCAGCCCTCTGTGTGGGTCACCTTGGTGGTGGCAGTAAGACCGCCTCACATCCGTCTTCTAGTGACCAAGTGTCTTTTGTGTCATCTTGTCACCTCGCTGTTGAGCATCCGCCAACAGTTCTGAGAGAAACTGAAAATTAACTCCAAAGACTCTCCCTATGATTGTCTGACAAAAGTTAAACACAAATTGACTTGAACGGAAACATTTTCCTTATGTTCATTTCAGAATAAAGGCCTTACATGGCTCCTTAGGTAAAGGTTAATATTGTTAAATAACTCCGTCCTGTAATTTTCCTTTTTTTAATTTTTAGTTTCTGTGGGTGGATAGTAGGTGTATTGCCATGTGGTTTCCAACTATGATTTCTCAGAAGACAAAGAAATTATCTATACATGAATGTCTTATATTGTCAGTCTACAAAAGCCAGAAATATTTCCAAAAGGAGCCAGAATAATTCAGTATAAACCATCTTAACTTTCACAACCCAACACTGTAGTTAGTTAGTTAATAAAGTCAGTTCAGCAGGAACATTATAGATGTGTGTTTATTGCTTTTTTTTCAAAGCAGGATCAGGGTCATTTATTAGAATTAGAGTCTGTCCATTGGAGTTCCCTTTCTAACAAAGAATGCACACAAATGATGCTCATGATGCGTATTTGTGATTTTCATTTCAGATTTCTTTATATTCTTCGTTTTTTCCCTTTTGAGTGGAGAGAGAACTTAGAGCACTTGTAAATCAATCTAGCATAGACAAGTTGGCAAAAAATCTACTACTGACTTTTGGAAAGGGGTCACTCAATTGTGAGAGTAGATTAAAAAAATAGCATCCTGCTAGTTACAAGTATTCAGCATTCCATGAGCATCAGTTAACATGCATTTTCAAAAGAAATGAGGAGTATTGGTCAATCCAGGAGTGACTTAAATGGAGACCAGTTAAGAAAGCTTTTACTGTATGCCCTGTGTCTATTAACAATCCTAGGACATCTCTTTAAAAACATTTAAGAACATACAGTTAACAATACTTACATTGTTGCTACCGAAGACCAATGTCTCAAGCAAAATCAGAGCTAAATTCTCTGATGAGCCTTTAAGCACTAATATTTTGTATTGCTACTTGTAGCAAGATCCTCATGTTTAAGATATCAGAGCCTACCTAGCTCATGTGCACTTGCTCCATGAAGGAACATATTTCTCCAATTATCAGAAGCAGGTTTGCCTTAGACTAAACAGTTTCAAAAAAAAAAGAAAGAAAATAAAATACAGTTCTTTGAATCTTCTCGTGCACTTTGGAAAGTACTAGAATATGATATCAGAATTCTGAGCCATGAAGCACAAAAAAGGACATTTTTATTCTGAAAAATCTAAGAGTATGTATGTGTCATTTTGATCCCATCAACTCCACATGATCCCCTTAGAGTCTGGAATGTCAGCTTCTGAATAGAAAGATCTTCATTCTAGAAGAATGGTCCTACTAGGATCCGCTTCAAATTATGTTTAGGTCAAGCACAGTGCAATTCTTATCCACACCACAGAAAATCGCTCTCTGCCATATTATAAGTTTTTATGCCACTAAATATTTGGAATACAGTCCAACGTTGGATTTAAAATTTTAAGCATATATATGCAGTTAGTCCTGTTTATCTGCATGTGACGTATGCTGATAAACTTAACTTTTTTAGCCCTGGATTTGGGATCTGCTCTGACTGTTCCTCCATTTATCATTTGGGGTCTTTTGCTTGTATATTTACATTCTTCTTTTTAATGGCTGGGCGCAGTGACTCACACTTGTAATCCCAGCACTCTGGGAGGCCGAGGCGGGTGGATCACCTGAGGTCAGGAGTTTGAGACCAGCCTGGCCACCATGGTGAAACCCCATCTCTACTAATAATACAAAAATTAGCTGAGCATGATAGTATACACCTGTAATCTCAGCTACTCAGGAGGCTGAGGTAGGAGAATTGCTATAACCCGGCGGCGGAGGTTGCAGTGAGCTGAGATCGCACCATCACACTCCAGCCTGGGTGACAGAGCTAGACTCCGTCTCAAAAAAAAAAAAAAAAAAAAAAAAATTTACATGTGAACCATGTTACTAATGCTTCTCATGCATCTCTTTTGCTTCTGCAGGAGGGATTTTTGAAACAGTGGAAAATGAGCCTGTTAATGTTGAAGAATTAGCTTTCAAGTTTGCAGTCACCAGCATTAACAGAAACCGAACCCTGATGCCTAACACCACATTAACCTATGACATCCAGAGAATTAACCTTTTTGATAGTTTTGAAGCCTCACGGAGAGGTAACTATTTTCCCACTTTTAAAAGCTTCTTTGGGTGATATGTCTGCTCTCCAAGTCACCTTCTTTTTGCTACCTGCCCTCTTTCAAAGTGGACATCCTTGTGCAAATGGGTCACAGGAAATCTGGGTCTTTGATGTCACTGATCAATGCAATCTGAACTAACCTAATGGATGTTGCCGAGCACTGTTTCCTGGGCCTTTCTTATTAGCTTACCCTTCAGTGCCTTCCATTCTATGATTAACTAGTTCAGCTGTGAATGGAAAATGTCAAGCTTGATCTGTTTTTCCTTCCTGAAGCTGAGATATCACCATGAAATTGTGCAGTGCAGTCAAATAAAACATTGTAGAAGGTCACATCCACTGAGCATGTGGAAATGGCCAGGACACACATAACTCACACCCTGAATTTTAACAGGTTGTAAACTACTGAGTTTACCTAGTGTCCTCCCAACTTTTTTTCACTCATTTCCACAAAATCATAGAAATATGAAGATAAAGCCTGTGAGAGAAATGTCTGCATTTGATCCTTTGTTTTCTTCTGAACTAAAGACAACTGCCTAGCCTAAAAAATAATCTAATTCACATGCTGGCTGGAAGGTTTCTCTCATGGAAAGATTCATTTGGAATTGTGGGGCTTATTTAGACATCTTCTAGACAATTCTAGGACAAGTCTTTGAAGTAAGATCACATTCCATATAGTTCAGGGTTGGCTCCTAACAGGGACACTATCTAGACACTAAATAAAAGTGTTTATGTGGAAACAAAGGCTACTCATCACCCCAGAATAGGAGGGGTTCTTTGTTTCAAAGAGGAATCCTTGCCTACTAAATACACACAAATAAATGAAACAAAATGAACACCATGTTTATGCTGATTTCCAGGTAATTAAATGCTGGTTGTTTCCATATAGAATTAATCTAGTTCAATCATAGGTTATGTCCACCTGATACAGCCTTCTGCAAGAATTCTAGTGTTCTTTGCAAACAAAATATAAAACTTATTTTCTTAGGAGCACAGATATAAAATTAACAGCATAATCATCTTTTTATGTCTATGGCATAACTTTAGTATGAAAATATTTTCTTTTTCAAGATGGGTAGACTTTGAGATATAATATAGTCTAAGTTGTCTATGGACATATAATAAAACTGTATATTTATGCAGCATTTTAAAGTTTGCAAGCCATCCTCACATAAATTATCTCTACAAGGTAGAGACTGATGTATCACTTTCCTTTCTCTCATCTCTCTCTTACACACACAGACACACACACACACACATCTATGCAAACAGACACAGACACCCATATACATTGTTAAGCAAATACCATAGAAAGCCAACCACATTTAGCAATGAAACTCTAAGCCACATAGAAATTGAAAGCTTTCTTGTGATCTGAAGTACCTGGCATACTTGTCAATTAAACACTCCAAAGCTTCTTAAAACTGGTAATTTGCTGGCAAACAGAATTCAAAAGGATTGATTTTCTGTCAAGTAATATTAGTATCTAAGATCTAAATATTAACAGGAATCTCATTCCATTTCTTATGCTAGATAGAACAACAGTTTACACATTCCCATACTCTCATTTTATTTGGCTAACTAATGAAAACATAACCAGCAAATAAGCTTCTGAAGACAATGACAATTTATACTTCCAGCACATAATGCACAAAACTGTACTTCTTCATAGTTCATGCAGTAATTCACTACCAAAGAGCACAGTAGAAGAAAGTTTTCCTTGTAAACATTTGCTGTTCCTTACATACCTGCAATATAGCTGTCAATGTTGTATCAGTTATTCTGTCTGAACTGTGTCAGGTAACTACAGAGCCATATCATTTTTCTGTTTTTATTTGTAGAATATTATTATAAAATTTAATACAGTTTCATTAATTTATTTAGCTAATTGGATATTTATCTGATGACAGTTCTAAATTTGTAGAATTAAAATATAAATTGGAAAATGTGTTTAAGCTTTTATTTAATTCCTACCAGCATAAGATTAATAGGCACTATTTTACATGGTGGTAGAGGGCAAACTGCCTCAACCTTTCTGGAAGGGAATTTGGTTAATATATTTCAATGACTTCAAACTATCTGTACCCCTTAATTATAGCTGGTAATTTAACTTCTGGAAATCTACTCTTAGAAAGTAGCATAAGATGTAGAGAAAAACATAAGAACTAAAGTGTTACAACATTACTTATAATAGCCAAAAATTAGGAGCAGCTTAAATGTTTTGGGAGAGTTTTTTTGTTTGTTTTTTGAAACAGAGTCTCACTCTGTCACCCCGGCTAGAGTGCAGTGGCACTCTCTCTGCTCACTGCAACCTCTGCCTCCTGGGTTCAAGCGATTCTTGTGTCTCAGCCCCCCAAATAATTGGGACTACAGGTGCACATCACCGCACCTGGCTAATTTTTGTATTTTTAGTAGAGATGGGGTTTCACCATGATGGCCAGGCAGGTCTCAAACTCTTGACTTCAAGTGATCTGCCGGTCTCAGCCTCCCAAAGTGCTGGGATTACAGGCATGAGCCAAATGTTTAATATTGTAGGAATGCTTAAATAAATGATGACATACCCATGGAATGGTCTATTCTACAGACACTAAAAGCGTACTTTAAAGAATTTGTAATGACTGAAAAAAAGACATGCCATAGCGTTAAAGAAAGCAATGCATAAAACTCTATTTATATAATGATTCTAATTTTCCCAGATATTAACAGATATTATTCCAAAATGATAGGATTAATCACAGGATCTTTTTGTCCTTACATTTTAAATATTCTAAATTCTTTCAGTGAGTGCTTATAATATCATAATGAGAAAAATACATTTATATTATAAGTAAATTTTTCAATAGATACTGACTTGATTTCTGACACTGGGGTAGAAAGAGGCTGACCTTGACCCAAAGCTCCTGTCCAGTGGCCACAACTCTCTCCACTGTCTATGAAATGAGAGAGTCGGACCAAATGTCTTCTAAGATCTTTTCAAGCTACGCTATTTCATTATTTTAAAATTAATCAGACATCAGCACTGCTTATGAACATTCTTTAACAGTATTTCATTAACCTGGAGCTTCTTTGTGAGTTTTGGAAAGATAGGAGCTAACGCACTGTGTAGTTACCCAGAGGCTCTTTCTTCTGAATGTTGTAACCACATTAATATTTTCATTGCCACCCTGCTGCATGACAGAACTTAATTCACACAGCGTTCACATGGCAAAGGGCTTGTTGGTAACTAGGAGTGCTTTCAGGTAACACCACACCAAGCAAAGGACCTAGTCTCCATCTGATTAAAGGTAATAAAGCGAGACCAGCAGGGAATTGGCCTTGTGGTATATTGCTAATCAGTTCTAAGTTTACATCTATCAGTATATTAGTAGCTCAAGAAAGTTGGAAGTTGGACCAAGCATATTTCCTCAATTTACAGACAAGGATTGTAAAAGATTTTTCAATAGTTGCATTGAAAAGAGGACTCATGAAAGAGAACAGTTAAATTCACAGAACTCTCTTTTTCTCTCCCTCTTTCCTTGCCCTCCTTCCCCATCCTCTCCTTGTCCTTGGGCATCAGCATGTGACCAGCTGGCTCTTGGTGTGGCTGCTCTCTTTGGCCCCTCCCATAGCTCCTCCGTCAGTGCTGTGCAGTCTATTTGCAATGCTCTCGAAGTTCCGCACATACAGACCCGCTGGAAACACCCCTCGGTGGACAACAAAGATTTGTTTTACATCAACCTTTATCCAGATTACGCAGCTATCAGCAGGGCGATCCTGGATCTGGTCCTCTACTACAACTGGAAAACAGTGACTGTGGTGTATGAAGACAGCACAGGTATGGGACTCACACAAGACCTCACCCAGCTGTGTCTGCTCTGAACAAAGAGAACAAAAGTATCAAATAGGCATTAAACTCATCAGGTGGAGCAAACTCTTATATAAAGCTAACTGAATATTCTAAAGTAATTTAACAATGCTTGTGTACATAATTCACATTTCTTTTTGTTTATTGATCCTTTCTAATGATCCTTTTATCATCAAATCTAGGGGAACTTTTAAAAAAAAAAGAAATATCACCTTATCAACATATATTATAATCCAATCACAATATTAAACATGTATTTTCATTTTTCCAGCTCTGATAAGACTATGAGCAGAATTGAAAATGACCATGGAATATGATTCCAACTTGATAAGCAGCCATGTAAATGTTTAGAAACGTTTCCAGCGTAGGTTAACAAAGAGAAATTCATTTAGAGGTTGTTTTCATGGGAAAGGGACTATGAACCCCCAGTGATGAGCGCTTAATAAAGCTTGCATTGTTCTGCATGCTTATTTAGGGTGCAGGATGAAAATATGGCTTCTTGGAGTCCAGTCCTCATCAGCCACTTTCTCTGACCTGCCCCCATTTGAAGTTTCTTCTACTGGCACCTCCCCTCTGCTTTCTGCTTATAGTCCAGAATTTTTCGACGTTCAGGCCCCTTTTTATTTAAAGTTGGGCAGTAACCTTCCACTCTCCACATAATAAAGTTGAATTTCTTCTAATTCAAAACTTTCATCATCCAGCCATTTTCATTTTCATTAACCCAGGCCCTAGCTTCTCTCACTGCCTATACTCTCACATGAGCTATGATGAAGAGTCTATCCTTTTTTCAATATCCCCACGTTCTCCTGACTCCTGTTTTCTGAGGCTGGCATCTCACTTTGGATGATCCTCTGCATGACCTTCACAGTGGTGAACTCCCTCATTCTCTATGACCGCATGCAAATTTCCCTCTTCTTTAAAGCTCTCTGAGACTACCAGAGGGTTCACTAGCACTTTGGAAGCAAAAACATTGTATCCCAAGTTATATTTCAAGTATCTGTTTACATGTCTGTAAGAATGGAAATTTCCAAAAGGAAATTTTATGTTATTTATGTTTATAATCTGCCACCTGTCATAGCCTGACATAGAGGAAAGAGGTTAGTAATTCCACATGGATAGAATAATACCATTGATTGTCTAAATTTTTTTTCTCCAAGAGTCAAAGTTAGTTGCCTTCTTTGATCTACACATTTGGTAATAAAACTACAAAAATTACAAGTGAAAATTAGTAAAGTGAAGCACTGTCAAATCCGGTTTTGTTTCTCACTGCCCTTCACCAAGCACCAGCACTTACTATTCTCAAAGGATGAATATGTGCCTCCTCTATTTGGTGTTAAAATCTGGTTCCTTTATATTGTCAGATAAAAGTGATGAGTGTGGTTGGAAATATGCACTTATGTATTTTCTGTGGCTCATCTCATTTTAGAAAGAAGTGAAGATTCTAAGTGACTGGCTTATATAATTTATAAATATTGTATTCAAAACAGTCCTACCAAGAAGAATGAGCCAGAAGCAGCCATATTTTTAGACCTTTACCTGCTTGCTGTGAAGGAAGAAATCATTATCTAATCAAATCCACACACATATTTTAAAGGGCTTTGAAGTAAAATATCACCTTGTAAACATAATTGTGGTTAGATCTCCCAAGTTGCCTACTTTTGTTAAACAGAAAATTTTGTGAGCTCAAAATCAGGTTATATCTCATTATGTCGAGTTCTCTGTAGTATAATCACCTCTCACCATTTCTAAAGCAAAGCCAGATCATCTTAATGGAAAAAATATCAATGAATAATATTGAAACTCCTGGATTTAATTTAAGAAAGAGTTCAACTAAAGATGTAGGCACTGTAGGTTTCAAACTGCATTTAGACAAAATATAATTAGTAAGTAAATGAAGGAAAAATTGATATTCTAACCACTCTCTGACTTTATGTGAGCCACACATACGTGACATCCATTCTGCAAAGCGAAAACCAAACTATCATTTCTATCATCTTCTACAAGAAACTGAAATGTCTTTTTCATCTTTGTCAAGTTCACCCGTGCTCAGTGACTGAATACTTGTTGAAATTGAAAATCCACAATGATTTCATGTTGCTCATTTAGTGAGAGATGATTCATATTAAAATGATTTTCACCCACAAAGACATTAAAAATGTAAATGAATAATCAATTGAGCCATTAAATTGGAACCCAGAGAATAAACAGGTCAACTGAGATCAATAAAAGCAGAAGCCTTGTGACTCTGAGTGGGTTTAATACTGCTTGACTCAGGGTTCTTGCTTGTAGTAATTATCACACCATAAAAAGAAGGAAACTTAGTAAACCTGAAGGAAAAGAAAGGATTTAGGTGTGCTTAGCGCCCTACACCAGAATTAAGTACCTATTAAAGAGCACTTTATTGGGATTTGTTTAGGAGTTTGTTAAATTGCCTGAAGCCAGCACAGATGTCGCAGGACCAAATGACCCATTACTCCCATTGAAGTCAATAGGAGCAGTGTGCACGTCTCTAAGGACAAAATTCAATTCTCTAAATACTAGCAAGCAGAGTTCTGTCCTCTAGAAGCTAAAATGTTGAAAGACTCTGGAGAACTCTTAGGAAGAGTAAAGTTTCGTCTTGCCTCATCTCTCTTCTGTTTCCTGGATGTCCTTCCCGTTAGTCACCAACTTGTCTCTGATTCCCACATCCAGAGGTGACCGCAGGCAATGAGAAATTGCTGCCAATTGGACATCCCCTCTGATTCATTAGACCCTGGTGGAAGCCTGGCTTCTATCACTTCACACACTGCAAAAAGAGCTAAGAAGCTAAGCCTCAATTGCAGTGTCTGATATATTCAGCAGTTTCTGCCTTCGCAAGGCTAACCTCGGGGAAATGCACCCACAGCCATTACTGAAGAACAGGAATCAGCAAACTTTTTCTGTGAAGAGCCAAGTGCTGAGACTTTATGGCCATGGGGCCTTGGTCAAAACCACTGCACTCTGACAAAGTAGCAAGCAAGCACACGGACAATATGTAAATGAATGGACCTCATGTGTTCTAGTAAAACTTTATTTGCAAAAATATATGCTGGGTTAGGTTTGGCCTTTTGGCTCTGGTTCACCCTGCTATAGTCTTAAAAGATAAAACAATTGAGCTAAAAACTAAAATTGTAATTTTGTACACATGTGAAGTGGGTTCAGCTCACATCTACAGCTCCTTCGTTTTGGTGTCTAGGTTTTCATGCTTTTTTTTTTTTTTTTTTTTTTTGAGACGGAGTCTTGCTGTGTCGCCAGGCTGGAGTGCAGTGGCACAATCTCGGCTCACTGCAACCTCCGCCTCCTGGGTTCAAGCGATTCTTCCGCCTCAGCCTCCTAAATAGCTGGGACCACAGGCACGTGCCACCATCCCCGGCTATTTTTTGTATTTTTAGTAGAGACGGGGTTTCATCATGTTTGCCAGGATGGTCTCGATCTCTTGACATCGTGATCCACCCGCCTCAGCCTCCCAAATCATGCTCTTCTTTCACCTCACTTTCCTTCCTGGCTTCCTCATCAATACTTGTCAGTCATTTTTCTCATTATCTTTGGTATCTGTCAGGTGACATTCTGGTTCATTGGATAAACCAATTTTCAAAGAGGTGTTGGTGGAACCGATACCTTTCCTCGCCCATCCTAACGATCACAACTGACATTCGTATAACAAAAGACAGGTTAGCAAGAGAAAATCATATCAAATTTGTTTAATCAAAATTTTACATGACTCAGGAGGCTTCAGAAATGAAGATCAAAGACCTAGGGGAAACTGTCTATTTTGATGCTTAGATTCAATGAAAAATAAACACAATGTAGAAATATGACTGGACAAAATGTTAGAATCCAGTGGTAATAAGCTGAGGGGGGAAGCCCAGCAAGGCCTGTCTGTGCATTCTTCTTAGCCTCTCTGTGCAGTATTCCTTCCTCCTGGGTATGAGGCAGGACCCCTATGAAATAAGAGTCTCCAAGGGAAAAGAGAATGATCTTTCAGATTCTGTAGCTTGCTTTGGGGGAGAGGAGTTCTATTTTCTATGCTCCACTCGGGGAAGGAAAATTCTACTTTCTATGACTCACTTCAGGGGATTAACAGGGGCACGATACTAGGGGTCAGGAGAAGGTCAGAAAGACCTTGTTTCTGAGACCTTTCCAATCTTTTTCAGTTCAAAGCACTCAGCATGCCAACGTGTCATATTTTGGGGTATCATATTCTGAACCCCAACAGTGTTAATGGCTAATAATGACTTAAAATGTTATTTCTTACTTTAAACTGATCACAGCACATTTTAAGGTTGGCTATCTTAAAAGACAACAAAAGCATTGAATACTGCATGCCAGAGAGTGGGATTTCAAAGTGTTTTCTTAGGCTTGGTTAGGCGATTACCTACACAGTTAGCAGAGAGAGCTGAATCTAAACAAGCAAGTGCTAATTCAAATTTCAGTGGCAAAACATGAAAAAAATATACCCATTCTGCTTGGCTTTTATTTTGTGAATGACTTAGAAAAACCTACTTTATAGTTTTGCCTGTCTCTCTTCTCTACTGTAACTTGTCCTTAACTAAACTGGACCAAAGTTTATATTCAGTTGGTTCAGGTGATATTTTCTGAAATCCTTGGGAAAATAGTCAAGACAGCACATAGCTGCATACTCTGTACTATGGCTGCCCTTTCCTGAGATCCAAATGGCTTCTGCAATCCACTGTTTGAGAGTTTTATTTTTATATAGTTATACAAAGAAGATTACTTTCTTTAGAAAATGTTAAAATGAAAAGTTTAAGGACATAAACAAAAACATCCAGAAAAACTATCACAGATAATGTCTTAGTGTATATTCTTCTAGATATTAGATGGGCAGGCAGGAAGGCAGATAAGCAGATAAACACATAGGCAGATAGATAAATAGATACATAGATAGTAGATAGATAATAGATCATGATAGGTAGATGATGGACAGATAGATATTAATAGGTGATAGGTATATGATAGACAATAGGTAGATAAATGAATGGTAGATAAATAATAGAGGAGAGACAGATGATAGAAAATAGATCATGATAGGTAGATATTAGGTTGGTACAAAAGTAATTGTGTTTTTCTATTTAAAGTAATGGCCAAACCCACAGTTACTTTTGCACCAACCTAATAGCTGATAGGTAAATGATATATTAGATAGATATAAATAGGTATATGATAGATTAGATAGATAATAGGTAGATAATAGATTAGATAAATAGATAAATAAATGATGAATGGTAGATGGATGGATGGATGGATAAGTAGATAGATAGATATATAGATAGATAGATAGATATGATATGATACATTCCCTTGTTTCATTGACATTTACTGCCAGGCATTATCCGAAGTACTAAGGATAAACCACACACAAAAATATCTCCGACTTCATGGAATCCACAGACTGTTTCTCTAATGAAAAAAATATATGCTAAATATTTAGTATGATAGATAGTAGTACATGTTATGAAGAAAAATAAAGCAGCAAATGATATTTGGGAGACTGGCAGTAGAAGTGGGGTTTGCAATTTTATGTAAGAATACCCGGGAAGTTCTCTAGAAAATAATATTTGAGTAAAAATTTAAAAAGGATAAAAAAATAAATCATGTAGATACCCGGGGAGAGTATTTCAGACATCAGGCACAGGGGACAGCCAATGCAAAGGCCCTGCCAAAATAACTCTCTCCTGATAGCACTGGGCTGAACCCCACCATTAAGTCTTTCATATCACAGAGGATTTGCATATATAAGTAGCTAAAAGGACAATGTGTAATAATTTCTACTTTTATTTTAGATTAAAGGATACATATGCAGGTTTGTTGTGTGGGTATATTGCATGATGTCGAGGTTTGGCATACGAATGATCCTGTCACCCAGGTAGTGAGTAAGCACAGGTAGTTATCAATAGGTAGTTTTTCAGCCCTTGCTTGCCTCCCTCTCTCCCTCCTCTAGCAGTCCCCAGTGTCTGTTGTTTCCATCTTTACCTCCATGTGTACCCAATGTTTAGCTTTCACTTACAAGATCAAGTGGTATTTGTTTTTCTGTTCCTGTGTTAATTCAGTTAGGATAATGGCCTCCAGCTGCATCCATGTTGCTGCAAAGGACATGAGTTTATTCTTTTTTACGGCAACATAGTATTCTGTGGTGTATATGTACCACATTTTCTTTATCCAATCCTCCATGGATGGGCATCTAGGTTGATTCAATGCCTTTGCTATTGTGAATAATGCAATAATGAACATATGAGTGTGTGCGTTTTTTGGGAGAATTATTTTCGTTCAGATATATACACAGTAATGAGATTCCTGGACCAAATGGCAGTTCTGTTTTAAGTTCTTTGAGAAATCTCCAAACTGCTTCCCACAGTGGCTGAACTAGTTTAAATTCCCACCAACAGTATATAAGTGTTTCCTTTTCACCACAGTCTCACCAACATCTGTTGTCTTTTGACTTTTTAATAATAGTCATTGTGACTGGTGTGAGATGGTGTCTCGTTGTGGTTTTTATTTGCATTTCTCTGATGATCTGTGATGATGAGCACTTTTTCATAAGTTTGTTGGCTACTTGTGTGTCTTCTTTTGAAAAGTGTCTGCCTTTTGCCCATTTTTTAACAGGGTTATTTGTTTTTTGTTTGTTGATTTAAGTTCTTTATAAATTATGAATATGAGACCTTTGTTGGATGCATAGTTTGCACACATTTTCTCCCATTTTGTAGGTTGTCTGTTTACTCTGTTGATAATTTCCCTTGCTGTGCAGAAGCTCTTTAGTTTAATTAAGTCCCACTTGTCAATGTTTGTTTTTGTTGCAATTTCTCTTGAGAACTTCGTCATGACTTCTTTGCCAAAGACAATGTACAGAATGGTATTCCTTAGGTTTTCTTCTAGGATTTTTCTAGTTTGAGGTCTTACACTGAAATGTTTAATCCATCTTGAGTTAATTGTTGTATATGGTGAAAGAAAAGAGTCCTGCTTTATTCTTCTGCATATGGCTTGCAAGTTATCCCAGCATTATTTATTGAATAGGGAGAAGGATAATATCTTGAATTCTTATTATAGACACCCTTCAGCTAAATATTTAGACAAAAAATATGCAAGCAAAAGAAGAAACACGGTGCCTCAAGTAGGAATTTTCCTGTTCCAGAATTAACCAGTGGATAGGCCTGCCTCCCAAAATTCACAACGATGCCAGCCCTTACTTCATTATAAGTATGTGGACGTTGAGAATATTCATTTACAGAATACGTGAGTAAGTCTAAAGTAACTAAAATGTTTAGACTGCAAAGGAAAAAAATAAGGACATAGAAGTTAATGGTACTGTCAATAGATATCTAAAGGGTCATGAAATAAGAGGTTTTAGCTAGTCCTCTGTGCTTTCAGACAAAGTAAGTGAAGGACTGAGGAAAGTAGCTTTTTAGCATCACTGAAAGAATAAACTTTTAATCACGATATCTCTCAGGAGATGAAATGCATCTCTTCCCAAAATATTTAACACCCTGAGCTGGAAGAGTTTAAGCCCAGGCTTGGGACACTCTGTCACAGGTAGATCCCGATAAGGATTCCTGCAGTACCCAAGAGCTTACCCTGGAAGGCACCTAAAGTTATTCCCAACTTTGGATAAATTGCTTTTCTAAAACCCTAATTGCCAGTCCACTGTCCCATAGTGATGCCACCTTGGTAGATCATATGTTTCTTCACCTTCTCTAATGCTGTCAGATTCTGTCATTCCACAAATATTTATTGGGCACAGCAGTAAATATTGGTACCAGGCATTGTTCTAAGCACATGGAATACATTAGTGAATAAAACAGGCAGAACCCACTAACTTCAAGGAACTTAGGTTCTATGGGAATAATAAACCATCTTTTCATTCTATATAAAATGATTATAATTGTTGAACGGTGGTGACTGCTGTGGAAGAAAGAAGCAGCAGAGCAGATTGAAGGGAATCTGGAAGCCAGACATGTGGTTTGCAGAATTAAAGGTCATGTCACATTGCACAGATGAGGTTTGAGCAAAGGCTGCAAGGAGCTGAGGAAGTGAACCACATATTGTGATAGAGAAGGTGGTTATAGGCAGACAGACTAGCTAATGTCTAAGGTTAGAGTATGCTTCTTATATCAGAGCAACAGCAAGGAGTCCAGGGTGGATGGATCAGAGTAAGAGCGTCAGGGAGATAGAAGAGATGTTTGGAGAGGAGGGTCTTATAGGTCATGGAGGGCTTTGTAAACCACTGGAGGAGCATGTGCTCTGCCTGGAATGGAAAGCCGTGAAAGAATTTTGAGTAGAGGAGGGATAGGATCAGAGTAACATTCTACGGTAGTCTCTACCCATCCTAAGGGGATACATTCCAAGACCTCCAGTGGATGCCTGAAACCACAGATATTATTGAACTCTATATATGCTATGTTTATTTTTTATTTTATTTTGAGATGGAGTCTTGCTCTGTCACCCAGGCTGCAGTGCAGTGGCTCAGTCTTGGCTCACTGCAACCTCCACCTCCTGGGTTCAACAATTCTTCTGCCCCAGCCCCCCCCGCCAGTAGCCGGGATTACAGGTGCTCGCCACCACACCTGGCTAATTTTTATATTTTTAGTAGAGATGGGGTTTCACCATGTTGGCCAGGCTGGTCTCGAACTTCTGACCTCGTGATTTACCCGCCTCGGCCTCCCAGTGTGCTGGGATTACAGGTGTGAGCCATTGCACCCGGCCTGATATGTTTATTTCTATACATGCATACTTGTTCTAAGTTTGTATATATAGCACTTGTATGAATAATATCTATGATAAAGTTTATCAGTTAGGCACAATAAGAGACCAATAACAACAATGATGAAATGATTCACATCCCATGTGGATAGAACAGGATGGTACAAGACTTCATCATGCTATTCAGAAGGGCATGCAATTGAAAACTTACAAACGGTTTATTTCTGGAATTTTCCATTTAATATATTTAGATTACGATTGACCGTGGGTTGCTAAAACCATGGAAGGTAAGACCTCGGATAAGGAAGGACTACTGTTGAAGAGTAGTAGGAATAAAAGGATTACTGCACACTCTAGAGAGGCAAAGGTGGAAACACGGCCACCTGCCAGATGGCGCCTATAGAAACCAAGGGAAGAGATGGAGGCAGTACAGCAGAGAGTAAGATATGCTCAGGTTGTGGAAACGTTTTTAATGTAGAACTAGCATGATATTCTAGAGGATATTTGAATGTGTTTCCAATTAAAAGTTTTTATTATGTATGACCACGTCCTCGTTCCTTTGTCTCCATTTGTGTGGTGACATCGGGCTGTGTTTGAATGATTGCTCAAACATTGTAGGGTCTTTGAGGAAACTGTAAAAAATCATTATGGATACTCGCAACTGCATACATTTTATCTATTAGTTTCACTACTATTTTAAGATGTCTTTTTGAGTATCCAGCACTACTTTCGGGTCTGTATGATACTTATTTTGATTTAAGGAACTCAATGACCTAAGAAACTTGGGACATCCCAGGTTGCCTCAAGAGATTAGCCTGTTTAACAGGGAAGATAGCAAGCATATTTCCTCCTACAGCAAACTCCTCTGAAATATCAAAGCTTGGCCCAGTGTTTCAATGAAATCAACTGTCAAAAAAAAACACTTTGTATTCCTTGGACACAAGACAAATGCCGTATATTAAGTTTATTTTTAAATGGAGGATAAAAACAGGAAGACCGTGCTCCAGTCTGAGAAAATATTGATGCCATGGTATTGGTGTAGCAGGCTATGGTTTAATTCATACCTGTAGATTAAAGAATCAAAATGAACTCTGATAATAATAATAATATCCTGAGGGAGTAGAGGTTAGGAAAGAAAGAAGAGAGAAATAAAAGATGAATCTTTTTGTTCTGAGCCAAAGGATGGAGTTGTCTTTACCTGAAGTAGAGGTTATAGGTAGAACTAGTTTAAGGAAATAAGAATGATATCAGAAAATTAGTCATTAATATATTAAGTTTGAGTTTCAGATATCTTTTGGACATCCAAATGAAGGTAAGAATAGGCAGTTAATATGTGAGTCTAGAGTCTAGAAAATGGGAATGGGCTAAAGACACAAATTTGAGTGTCCTCAGCCTATGGATAGGACTGGATGAGTACATGAAGAAAATGAGCACCAGACGGATGCCTCTAGAATTGAATTTATAACACATAACCCTTGAAAAGTTTATCTTTGTTTACCTTAAGTCATTTTTCTCAATATATCACAGCCATGAGATTTCTAAAATGCAGCCTGCAATGAAGAATGTGTTATTAGTCATCACTCCAAATAAAGTCTCCAAGCTTTACAGTAAGGATTGATTTGAATGAGATTAGCATCCCTAACAAGAGCAGTGATTGAAAAACACAATAAACCCTGGGAGAAAACATACATGAAATGAAAATCATGGAAATAACAATAACCACATTCTTGAGTGCTGACTATGTACACTGTTCTAAATAGATGATTCGCTCATTGAATTGTGCCCAACCAGCCTGTGAATAAGTAAAATATCTGCTCTTATGGCTGTATTTAAGTACTGACTTAGTTTTTAAAACTATATCTGTCATATTGTCTTCCATTTTCCTATAGAAAACAGAAATAATATACTCCCTAGACGAAGAATCTTGACAGAAGCCCAAAGTTTGGACTCAAAGAAAATCAACAGTTTGGCATGAGTACTCAAGCTAAAATGCAAGATATGCTATACACAGTCAGTGCCAAATAAGTGACTCTTTCACATTCTGCCATCACCACTCACCCCACTGTGCCATTATGGCCACCTGTGATAGCCAAAACTCTTCTTCTGCTACATGCACTCCCACCATTCCTGCTGAAATAGCCCAAGGATGGAACATTCTTTACACTCGATATGAATATATATATATATATATATATATATATATATATAGTTTCTTTTTTTCTGTGTATTCACTTTTTTCTCCCCTTCATATCTACCACCTCGGTTCTTTGACCAGAACCCTACTCAAATATTGAGAACTCTGTCCAGAAAATCAATCTTTAGATATTGCAGGCCAGTATATTATTTTTATCTACTGTTGATACTTAATTCTTAACAGAATTCAGCACCAACATATACTGGTGGAGTTGAATGCAATACACTTTCTTGAATACTTAGACTAGATTCTTCTATAAGGTCCTTTGTAACCAAAGTACACAATTTTGCTTTTGGGAAGACTCCCTCTTGCCTTTTTTGTTGCACTTCTGAGAAACCCTATGTATGAAGGTCTGCACTTTAAAAGTGTTGTATTTCTCCAGGTAATTCGCTCACATACCCGTTTTCATTTTTTAGTTTTGATTTTTCCTCTGCTCTGGAGGATGCACAGATCCCCTTAAGAATCCTATTAGATTTGGGTATATTAATATACCGACAAGTTTATGAAATGCCACTTTATATATTTCCAAGTTCAAGTAGAGAAGAAATTAGCATTTAAAATGTGCAACCTGATCTTTGGGTCCCAGTGGTTTGTGACATTTATTTTTACGGCGTCAAACACACTGCTGTGGTTTCACAAACAGGGAATTGGATTAAGACTCAAGAAAACCTCGGCACTTTTCTTTTGAATGGAGACTTATTAAAGATAGCCAAAGCTAACCAGAAATGGATTGGACTGTGGTGTAAGGTAGTGAATTTCTCACACTGAGAAGTGTTCAGCAGTACCTGTGTAGAGGGGACTCATGCATCAAGTAGGGGTTTGACCTGAAGGTCTCTTCCAGTTTCAGGCATTTGTGACCCATTTTCAGGGCCGATCCAAACAATTAACCTCACCATGATTCACTTTCTTCACTGTAAAATAGGACTGACTTCTAGTCACCTCAGAGGTATATTCTAAGGTTTATTTTGCTATTTATAAGGCATGTAGCCAACTTCATAAAAGGGGGCAGTCTAAATAGCAAAGTTTGTTATTATTTAAAAGGAAGGCATGGGAAATTTTAAATGCTCACTGGAAATAGC
This sequence comes from Alouatta palliata, assembly GCA_004027835.1. NCBI lineage: Eukaryota > Metazoa > Chordata > Mammalia > Primates > Atelidae > Alouatta > Alouatta palliata. Next base: position 36,878 of record PVKV010017993.1, read on the forward strand.
AGAGGGTTTTTTCTTCCTCCTCCATATGCTCCACCTGTTGCCTGAGTCACGCGATATGCATGCAAATCAGCATTTTTTTTCTGTGTCACATCTGAGTGCACCGAGTAGACAAGCGACCAAAGCAAGTGTTTAGAATTGGCCATTTGGATATTTTTGAAAGTCGTATCTATATGCAGAGCTTAGCTCACATTCATGTGGAAAAAAAAAAAAAAAAAAAAAAAAAAACCAGCCTTCTTTCTGTAAAACGTTTATTCAACCGAAGTTGCATTTCCAATTTCATTCTTAGGGATAGAAGTGGAAGAAAGAGGCTCTTATGATATTATTTTATATCAGTATGTTTTGTCTTTTTATTTAGAAAGATTTGAACTTAGAGAAAAGTTGAAGGATATGTACAATAAACTCCTGTACACTCTTCACTTGGATTCATCACTTATCATTTGACCACATTTGCTGTAATGCTCTATCATTTTCTTAATATAGGAATACCTATAACAATAAAAATAATACTAAGTAGCAGCACTGTTGAACCATTTGAAAGTCAGCTGCAGACATGCTGACCTTTTTCCCCATAAATACATTAGCATGAATTTCCTAGGAAGGACCTTCTTCGTTACAACCACACTACAATGATCAAGTACAGGAAAGTTAACAATAACATAATAATGTTATCTAAATATATAGAAATATATATTTGCTAATATTATTAGCAAAAAATAATATATATTTGCTAATTGTCCCAGGATCATTCATGGCACTCAGTTGTCAAATCCCTTTCGTCTCATTCAATTCAGACAATTCAGCTTTCTTTTGCCATATACGACATTGACATTTTTAAAGAGTCCAAGTCAGTTTTATTGTAGAATATCCCTCTGTTGGGTTTGTCTGGCTCTCTCTTATCTATGTTTTATTTTTAAATTCCCATCACCTCAGTGGGCCAGAAAAAAAATTCACATTATCAGCATGACATGCACCTTTACCCTTCACTGCAACTGGAGTGCTGGCAGGGTTGGGTCACTCCATCAGGATGGCACTCAAATACAAGAGGATTAGCAAAGCTAGGTGTTGTGCCTAAATCAATGTCTTTCCTCTGAAGTAATTATTTGTTTAGCAAAGAATTTTTAACTATTCATTGCAAAGAAAAGTAAATGATTGATGGATTGTTGCAAAATGCAAATATAAGGGAAAGCTTTCTCTAAATTTTGTCTACTGTGCCTTTTGAATCGTAAATTCTCCATCATTTTCTAATGAAAACAGAAAGACTTTTCTGAAGCAAACAATTGCTTCAGAAAGAGAAATGTAAAACTCACTCTTCCCTGTTCATTGTTCTTCTCCTAGTTTTGGTCTCTAATCTTTAAATCTGCTCATCCTCCCCCTTTCTGAAGCCAATTTACCTATATACTGGCAAAAGGAGAAAAGCAGGAGTTTAACAGTGAGTTTTTTGTAAAAGATAAATTTATTCCAATTAGAAACTAATCTTTTGGACTGAGATGTTCTCCTTTTTCCTCTATTGGTATTAAAAGATACTTTCTTTCATGAAACAATTGTAAAAGTTAATGTTCACATTTGGGGGTGGTGTTGATTAATGGTCTAGTGTGCCAAATGAGGATTTAATATCGTGTGCTAGTCTAAAATGTTCTTTTCGTTTACTTATACAGCTATTTATAAATATAGTTAATCAGTCAGTTAATTAGTTTTTCATTCAGCCAGTTGACAAGAAATCCAAAAGTTGGGAGGGGCCAATGATTTGGAGGAAAGAGCCCTAGATTTGGTATCAGAAGGTAGATTTGGCCTTAATCCCTGGTTCTGCCACTTATTAGCTATATAACCTTGAGCAATTTGCTCCAGCCTTCAGCAGCCTTAGTTTATAATCTGTAAAGTTAAGGGGTAATTGATGCCTGTAGGTAATTCTCCTACAGGCTGTGAGGACTTTGAAGCAGGTTGTGTTGTCTTGCACCCCCAGGGCTTAACATGAAGCTTGGCATCTAATGAGCATCCAGCAAATGTTTTCCCATAAAAATAAATGAAAGAAGTGAGAAAATGTATGTCAACTTTAAATCCCATAAATATGTAAGTCATCATGATGGAAAGATGTGACATTCTATTCAACAAAGAACAAGAGAACAGTTCATTGCAGCACATGAAATGCCCTTTTTAAATGCTTTTCCCATGTTATTTAGAGACCACATTAAACCATCCCTTATGGTCATGCTCATGAAAAAAAAAAAAAAAAAAAAAAAAAAAAAAAAAAAAAAAAACTATGTGATTGCAAAGTAGATGGGTGACTAGAGAAAACAGGAGAGAAACTCAGGCAGTCTGGGGTCTCTATTTTTTTCCCACCTCATCAAAAAGTCCTAAGCCCTACGCCATATCTGTTCCCTCAGCACCAACAACTTGTATTTATAAGGCAGGATGGTGACGTCAAAAGATTAAGTGTTGGATTCACATACAGCAGTTTTAATCCAAGATTCTTCTTAACTATCTTTGTAAGCTACTTAACTATTCTGGGCCCTGAATTACTCATTTAAATAACAACAATAATGGTTATAGCCTAGGATTAGTTCAAAGATTAACACATATTACAAATAACAAATATATGATTCCACATTCTGTATGTTGTTTCATTTTTAATGCTCCTCAGTAGTTCAGGACATGTGACTCTGGAAGTGAGATGACAAGTGGTTGATTATCAGTACCTGAGGGCCTTCAACTACATTGACTGATTTGAAAAGGAGCAAGAATCCAGGAAGCCTATTATTCCAGCAATTCAATTTTTGTGTAAAAAGAGAAAAGGTTAATTTTTTAGCCCATTTTCACACTGCTATGAAGAACTACCTGAGACTGAGTAATTTATAAAGAAAAGAAGTTTAATTGTTTCATACTACCACATGCCTGGGGAGGGCTCAGGAAACTTACAATCAAGGCAGAAAGGGAAGGAGAAGCAAGAAACATCATACATGGTGGCAGAAAAGAGAGAGAGAGTAAGGGGGGAAGTGACACATTTTTAAACCATCATCTCCTGAGAAGTCACACACTATCATGAGAACTAGCATGGGGGAGATCCACCCCCATGATCCAATCACCTCCCACCAAGTTCCTCCCCTGACACATGGAATTGCAATTGGGGTGAGATTTGAGTGGGGACACAGAGTCAAGTCATATCAGACAATTAGCACTAAAACTACATAAGGTTCTACAGAAACCCCCCTTCCATTCTGTCACCCCTACACACTGAACTCTGAAGTTCAATATCATGATAAATGTATTGTATATCAGAATCAAACCTAACTATAGTGGTAGAGAAACTTATCCTCATTTGAACTACACACACACACACACACACACACACACACAAATGTATGTTCTAGTAAAAAAAAAAAAAAGTAGCTGCATAAATAAAACAAGAAAAAGAAAAATGCCTCAAGTTTGGCAGTAGCTGGAATCCATGCTGAATCTTGCACAGAGCATACCACAATTTTCATTGAATACTCCTGAAGCTTAATATTCCCTATTGATTATCTAAAGCTAACAAATCTGGAAGGCACAGAACTGCATACCAAAAAAGAAAACCTCAATTTTTCAGACTGATGGAAGTTCTTGAGTGACAGCCAGCATTATGCAGTGCAGTGAGCACCTGCCAACATTAAGGGAAACAAGATGGAAGCTTTTACACAGAGGCTTTTCTTGCCTTGGAAAGCACTTACGTTAGGAAATGGTGCAGATCAGTAGCTCCACACCTGTGGTAAATCAAACATTCTCCATCAAGTTAGTTAGACATATATGTTTTGTTGCAATAACCAATAGAGAATGTTTATTAAATTCTGTTTCTGCTTTTATGATCATAATTTCTAAAAATTCCATGGTCTTTTTAAAAAATTAAGTAGGATTTTCCAATTTAATATTCAAATATATTAGCAAGAAAATGAAATGAGCTATTTACAGATAGTTTATACGGCAGGAACTGAAAGATTATATAAAGCAACCCAACTAATTAGCTGGTTAAGAGTATGTTATATACAAATACTTAATAAAAGACTTAGAGAAGTTTACAGCCAAGAGAAATCTTCACGTTCTATTGGCTTTGTAAGTAAGCAGATGTGATCTGTTTCATCAAACACTTTTGGAAACTTCAACCTACTTTTTGTTTACTAAGTTTTACAGTTGCAGGCTTGATTTGTTAAAAATTTGAGATATTCGCTGTAAGCTGAAAGGACAATTGCATTCTAAATAAATTTAAAATGCTCCTAGGAAAATTATGCTTCCAAGCCATACATACCCAAAAGGGAAAATAGTATAATCCACCACAGAAAGACTAATGACAAATGGGAGAGCAGGAGTGTAACCTTTAGGCAGGTGACCACTGGGTACACTTTGGAGTTGAAACGAGTTTAACTATAAATGGCAATAAACAATACTGTCGACAGAACAGTCTCTGTTGCATGATTGTATGTCATTTTCTAGGTCTAATTCGTCTGCAAGAGCTCATCAAAGCTCCCTCCAGATATAATATTAAAATCAAAATCCGCCAGCTGCCTTCTGGGAATAAAGACGCCAAGCCTTTACTCAAGGAGATGAAGAAAGGCAAGGAGTTCTATGTGATATTTGATTGTTCACATGAAACAGCTGCTGAAATCCTTAAGCAGGTAAGAGGACTAGGGAGGAGGTGGAAGTGTGGGAGAAATGTCATTTTCTATTTTTCAAAAATGCCGTCTAGTTTTCACTTAATGCAGCATGATAAAACTGCAGCAGTCCAGTTTAGGCTAAAGATTATAATTTTCAGAACTATTTAAAGAGTCAAGGGGCTCAGAGAATTCATGGGGCTTCATCGAAGCCGCATGTGAATGTTTAGTTGTAAATGTGTGTTTCTATGGGTGGACCGGGTGTATGTGACTCCTACCAGCAGAAGATGACAGGAGGACCTCATTTCAAGGTGATTAAACATCTCTCTGTCTCTTTTATGTGTCTTGAAAAGATTACGCCAGATTTCATTTACACAGTGCCTGCCTTGTCCTAAATACTTCTTCCTCGTGGCAAGACCTCTTTTGTCAGACATGCAGGATTGTAAACAAAGTAAAAAGGAATGCAGAGACAGTTACAGAAAATATGCCTCTTTCTTCTAATTTGTTGTAGACGATAAACTGCTATGCATTAATCTCCACAGATAATGTGAGTGGAAATACTTGGTAAATCGTGAAATCCTATATAAATGAAGACATTAGTAATGTTCAGAATAATAACTATAGAATAACAATTTCTGAGCACTTGCTCTTATGTTTAAGAAAGTAAATTCAGAATTAGAAAAAAAAAAAGGCATAAACTAGTGCTTCTCACTCCAGAGCAATTTTGTTCCCTGGAAACTTATGGCAATGACTGAAGACATTTTGGGGTGTCATCTTTGAAACAGGGCACTCTACTGGCAATTAGTGTGTACCGCTAAACATCTTGTAATGCACATCTGGAAAGGCTAGCAAGATGTTTAAAATAGAAGCATTAATAAAAGATCAGATGATTGAACTTGGGAGAAAGAAAAAATAGCCAGGCTATATTTATGTGGTCTGCTGGCCATCTCTTTATATTTAAGTCATTATTGTGGCATAGGCAATGTTTTTATCTAAAATAACACAAGCTGTTTTTGCACCCCTTTGTTTAAAAGGTCTGGGTTGCTATGTTGTTGATAGTTAAGGGCTAGTAATTTCATAAGTAGATAAAGCCCTCTGCATGAATCCAGAACTGTGGATTCTTGAATCACTAGGAAGAGCTCTCTTCAAGTAATCATCTGGCCTGACTTTCTGGTGCTCCATCCCATACTTTCAGAGCATCTCCATGCAGCCGTTGAGTTCAGAATTGAATTTTTAATTGCACTGAAGGTCAACAGTCAAAAATGTTGAACAACTGTTTCTATTATCTGTTGGATGATTAGAGTAAAAAAAAAAAAAATCTACTTAAAGTTGGAGTTGGGAGGCTGAGGGCTGAGACAGGTGGATCACCTGAGGTCAGGAATTCAAGACCAGGTTGGTCAGCATGGCAAAACACCATCTCTACTAAAAATACAAAAAAAAAAAAAATTAGCCAGGTGTGGTGGCAGGCGCCTGTAATCCCAGCTACTTGGGAGGCTGAGGTAGGAGAATCACTTGTACCTGGGAGGTGGAGTTTGCAATGAGCCAAGATGGCACCCCTGCACTCCAGCCTGGGCGACAGAGTGAGACTCCATTCCAAAAATATAAATTAATTAAAGAAAGTTGGGAATATAAAATTGCATTTGAAAGCAATAACAGACATCAGCATATCTAGTTCTCACACTTTGCAAGATATAAAATGACATTGCCAGAGTCATACACATCCAGTGTTTTCTCTACCATGAGATGCTGTCACTCCTCTTAGGCAGAAGAGTATCTGTTACTTAATTCTATGCTATAGTTATAGTAACAAATCTTTAGATATTAAAATTATCTCTCAATAAAGCAAGCAAGCATGTTGCATTAGTGTCAACAACTGAAGAACTTTAAAGGTAAATAAATGCAATCAGTAGTCCTTTATGGTAAAGCTTCATTTAAGAATTTTAATATAGTTCATTAAAGGGTGTAATGAAGTGTTTGGGTCAGAACTGAGAAAAGCACCCAGATTTATGTGTAACCCTCAAAAGGCAAAGAAGCATCCCTTCCCAGGAACCTGTTGTAACAGAGGCTGAGGACTTCTGTTACATTTAAGAGAGTGATTTGCTGATGAGAATTCTCTTTGCCAGATACCCATTTGTCTCACATAACTGGCCACATCTCTCCCAAGGGCAGGTCTGGAATAGGCAAGAACAGCGTACAGTGGGGGTAGGAAAGGGCTGCTAGGCTTTCTCTTCTATTTCCCTAAATTTGGATTTGAAGTTCCTTTGGTAGAAGTGGCTCTTTCCTAGTAGCCTAGAGATTACATCATTCAAAGGACAACTGAAACAAAAACAAAAGCAAAATATCTAAGAGTGGCACTCAAGAAATGTCTAGCTGGGAGAGCAGGAAGTAGGGTTAGTTCAGCTTTGTGCCAGTCACTGACACAGACATTTTTCTCTCCATCCTCTCTCTTATCACATTTTATCCTATGTTTGCTTTTCCTAATCATTTTAGTGGGAAGAGTGGCTGTGAGGCTTGAAGGAAGACACTAAAGAGATGGCTCATCCAGTTTTCATTCTAGACTAATAATCTGGAAACATTTCAGTAATAAGAACCCTTTTTTAAAGGTCCTAAAATGAAATTCCTACCATATTGCATGTAAAAGGGCAACTGCTGTTTTTGAAATAACAACAGAGGACTCAGGTCAGTTTAACGGGGCTTCATTGGAACCTCCAGAAGCTGCTGTGCTTGAAAGGGGATATTGGAGAACTCAGGACTTTTCTGTTCTGATCAAAGTAAGGCCCAAGCACTCTATGTGATCTAGCTTAACTTGTTCCATTTGCCCTGGAGAAAAACCTGTAGAAACATCGACTTGTCTGCTAAGAGATTCCCCAGGGAAGCTGAGAACTCAGGCGTTCTGAGAAGTGATTCTGGCTGTCATTCATTCCACCAATCCTTCTAACCAAAAAAAGGAAAGGAAGGAGACTTACCTCTTTTACTGAGGGTCCTAAGAGGTGCCAGTGAAAGTGCCTGGCATGCTACACAATTATAGCATCAATCTCAAACAACCCCCTGAGGTAAGTTTCGCATTCTCACTTTCCAGGTGAGGAAACTGATGCTCCGACAGGATAAATGACCCATAGAAGTTTACTCTCTGAGCCTGGCTGGGCTGCCATGTGGTGTCTGGACTGCCTGATCTGAGAGCTGGTGTGTTCACTTTACTCTGAAGGGCCTCCAAGCAGAATGGATGACTGTTCTGAAGTAGGCTTTCAGAAATGTCTGAAAAAAACACAATCGTATGCTGCTGGCCTTCTTTAGATAAGATTAGTATTAATAGCTTTTACTGTTTTGGTAACTAAAATCACTGTCGAGAACATTTCTCTGCCAGGTCGATGTGGCATTCTCTTTATGTGCATTTTCCATCATTATCCTGCTTTTCCCTGCACCTTTATCGTATTTTCCCACCTTGTAATGATTCTTAAGAAAAGAAGAAATCAAAGGCACTTTAAAGATATTTAACATTTATCTAAAAGTAAAAATTAGGGAAAAGTCTCTAGTTATTCTTGGGCATGCTAATTACTTCAGCAAACTAATTATTTCTATTCATATTGAACAAGTACTATATGATGAGAATCTGAGAAGTTATTTCCCTAAAAGTCGTTTGAAATTTGAATGTCAAGACTTAATTAGGCCATAGAAGATGGGGCTTTCATATGAACTTTCTTCATGAATTTCTACAGTTGGAGAGTTCTCCATAAACCAAAAGGTCGTATGTGTCCTCTCTTCAACTTTTCCACCCACCACCTCACAGCAGGAGTCCTGATGCTTTGAAAAGATGCTGCTCTCTCCTTAACCTGCCTTCGCTGTGGAAACCATTGCTCCTCCTCACTCCCATTTCCCCAAGTCCAACTACTCTTTCACTGACTCTTCACTGTCCATCCTTCAGATATGCCCTTATTCATACTGAATATGATTCCACTGAGGGAGTGGCTGAAAGGAGATGAATTTAAAGAATGAAGCAAAGGGTGAGAAAGCTCTACATATGGAATTCCCAGTGTGTGCCTAGCAGGACGCTGGGTGCTAAGCAACCATCTCATTTAAGTGACCCAATAACTTTTCATATGATTGGTATTAGTCTTCTTTTGCAATAGAAAATTGAAGCTGATAACATTAGAAGTACCTAACATAGATGACGGGGGGATGGATGCAGCAAACCACCATGGCATGTGTATACCTATGTAACAACCTTACACAATCTGCACAGGTACCCCAGAACTTAAAGTATAATAAAAAAATTTTTAAAGAAAATTGAAGCTAAGGTAACAATTTTATCTACCATGTACTGAAGATACACTTAAACATTAAGCGCGGTGGCTCACGCCTGTAATCCCAGCACTTTGGGAGGCCGAGGCGAGTGGATCACGAGGTCAAGAGATCGAGACCATCCTGGTCAACATGGTGAAACCCCGTCTCTACTAAAAATACAAAAATTAGCTGGGCATGGTGGCACGTGCCTGTAGTCCCAGCTACTCGGGAGGCTGAGGCAGGAGAATTGCTTGAACCC
>PVKV010017994.1:0-46056 GCA_004027835.1 Alouatta palliata
TCTTATGTTTAAGTCTTTAATCCATCTGGAGTTAATTTTAGTGTAAGGTGTCAGGAAGGGGTCCAGTTTCTGCTTTCTGCACATGGCTAGCCAGTTTTCCCAACACCATTTATTAAACAGGGAATCCTTTCCCCATTGCTTGTTTTTGTCAGGTTTGTCAAAGGTTGGATGGTTGTAGATGTGTTGTGTTGCCTCGGAGGCCTCTGTTCTGTTCCATTGGTCTATATCTCCATTTTGGTACCAATATCATGCAGTTTTGATTACTGTAGCTTTGTAGTATAGTTTGAAGTCCAGTAGTGTGATGCCTCCAGCTTTGTTCTTTTTGCTTAGAATTGACTTGGCTATGCGGACTCTCTTTTGGTTCCATATGAAGTTTAAGGTGGTTTTTTCAGTTCTGTGAAGAAGGTCATTGGTAGCTTGATAGGGATAGCATTGAATCTATAAATTACTTTGGGCCGTATGGCCATTTTCACGATATTGATTCTTCCTCATTATTATTTTCAATCACTTAAAAGATGTCTTGTACTCTATATTGGCCATTATTTTTAAAAAATTGTTTTGATGATGTCATTCTTTTGTCTTTTACATTTTGTTTTCCTTTTTTATTTCTTTCTTTTTTCAAGTTAGTTCTCAGTAAAATCATTTACTTTTGATGGTGATAATCTCACCCCACAGCATTTGGGTTCTTTTGGTTTTCTTTTTGTATTTGGTTTTCAGTAGTGTTTTAATGATTTGCCAAAGTGAGAGTTTTATTTCTTAAAAAAAAAATGCTTGAAGAAATTTATCCTTCCAGAGGTTTATAACAGTTCTTGAATTTGTATCTTGATGCATTTTAAAATATTGCTTCTGTGTCACTGTTTATATTTCATATAACTAATAATAAAATAATAATAATAATTATTATTATTATTATTGAGGCAGTCTCACTCTGTTGCCCAGGCTTGAGTGCAGTGGCTTGGTCATGGTTCACTGTAGCCTCAACCATCCAGGCTCAAGCAATCCTCCCACTTCAGCCTTCCAAGTAGCTGGCACCACAAGCACATGCCACCATGCCTGCTTATTTTTTGTATCTTTTGTATATATGATGCTTCACCATATTGCCGAGGCTTGTCTCAAACTCCTGAGCTCAAATAGTCTGCCTGCCTTGGCCTCCCAAAGTGCTGGGATTACAGGTGGTGAGTCACTGCACTCAGCCCAGAATAAAATTATTTATTTATGTATTTGTTTTACTATCCTCTGCCAACTATTCTCATCTTTTCTCTTAATTTCTTGGCTTTAGATCATTTTTTTTTTAAATCTGTGGGTGATAACTCCAATATCTGCTTATTCTTCTAGGTCAGATTTTATTGTCTGTTTTGATTCAATGTTATAAGTTAAGTCTCATCTTCCTGTATTCTGAGTAGTTTTGATTAAAAGCTGGACATTATTTAAGAAAACTAGAAAACAAATATAATGTTCTGGATGATGCAATTTGATTGGATAGTCTCTCAAGAAAGAAGAAGCTAAAGTTAATATGTGTTGAGATTCTAAAGTTATTTTAAATTACTTAAGTAGGACTTGCTTTTCCTTGATTAATTTGAATCTATGGATGGGTCCATAAGTTCTATTAACCTACTGGAATTATGTGCAAATTATTTCATCTGTATTTGCTTTTCAGTACGTGAGTTCTTGGAGAAAAGTTTAACTTTCACTGGTTGAACTAAGGTTCATTAATAAAAAGCTTTAAGAACAATCTTGAGATAGGTTGATTGCCTAGTTTCAGAATGAAATTTTCCAACCACACTTGAATGTGTAATGACTATAACAAAAATTGGTTATTTTCTGCAGATATCTCTTTCTAAAAAAATGTGTGTTCTTGGTATTATGTTTAACTAGCCTATACGCTGATTCCTAGAGCCTTTTCTGTAGGAAAGAAAAGAAAAAGAATGAGTTAATGGTCAAGATAGAATAAATTATATGATCTGAGAAAATAATCAAGTAAAGAGAAGGAAAACTGAGGAAAGCATTAATAATACTACTTGGTTTTGTCTAAGAAGCCTCAGATCAGCATAACATTATTTGATTACATGTTCTAACCCTTTATTATTTTCTCTTTCAAGCACTAGACAATATTCTGATTTATTTTAAAAAGTTTTTTGGATTAATATTCTATCACCTTAGTAAAGAAAACAATTTAATAAACTTACTAGACTCTAGTTTGATGAAAACACATCAAAATCAATGTTCCACTTTTAGTCTCAATTTTCTTTGCCTGATGCCAACAGCAAAGCTGTAAAATAAAAATGCTGATATAAAACCAGTAAAAATTTCTTAGGGAGTTATGTAAATTTTTTAGATAACTCTACATCAGAAGTATAAAAAAAGAATGATGAAAAATAACTACTAAGGTAAAACTTTCTTTATGTAATTATTTATTTTTTAAACTCTGTAATTTAAAGTTGGTATGATATTTAAATGCTCTTTTAATGGAAATATATATGTAGTATTTATTGAAAATTGTTATATAACATGTCATATATTGTCATGTTGACGGCTGGCCTATGATGGAAACACACATAACTATAAAAAGAAAAATATTTCCTGATGTTTTAAAAATACTCTGACTCGTTTATGCTTATCTATATTCTAAACTGAAGCAGATGTTTGACTATTTGCATTCACATCTACCTGATTCAGAAGGATAAATACGTTCTCGGCTTACCTGCTTTATTGACCTGGCAAAGTAGTAGATAATGGTCCTACACCCGGCAAAATGAAGCAGCCTAATTTGCTATCAAAACTTTTGTTTTACTCTGTTGCTATCTGAGTTCTCCTATAATTCTTAATTTGAATATCAAGAGGCCGTAATTTAAAAATAATATACATATATTAAATTTTAAGCCCTATTTTAAAGAAAAGATTCTAGCAGAGTAATGTGTTTAGCTTGTGGATGTAAAGATTCTTCTCTCCCAATTAGAATTAGCAAGTACAAAAAAAAGTCATTCTGAGATTATAAACTAAACATGGAATCTTTTACTTTTCAATATTCAAGCCTAAAAAATTTCCTCTTTTTTCTTCAGAGCAATAGATAATGGGGTAGAGATATTTACTGACAAAACAGTAATTTCATGCCTGTTTTTTCTCTCTGCAATGGGGAAGTGGAACTTAGATGGAAGGAAGAATGTCTTTACCAAGATGTAAGCCCCTGCTAGCTTTGTTCTGTCTTTTCTGGAAGTCTACTTAGAAAGATACTTTACTGAGCTGTTAAATTCCATGTGGCTGACTAGGTAACAGATAGGAAAGACAGAAGCTGAGGGCCACAGGGGTTTGCAGTTGTCAGCATGGTGATAAGCTAGCGCTTTATCATCAGAAACTAAAGAGTACTTAAATAATACTGGCTGCAGTTGTGGTCATAATTTATCAGCCTCAAGTGACTCTGCGTATATGTGTGTCTACCTTTCCTAATTTCACTCTCTGTTCTGCTGGAGTCTGCGTTATAAAACTTCAGTGATCCTCCTGCACAGTCTTTATTTCTCTAACATCAAAAGAATCAGAAAGGATACATGGAATGAAATATAAGAAAAACATTACTGCAAAAACATAAAGTTAGAAAGTTAGTACAAATAAAATACGACTAAAAAGGCAGTATACAGACAGCCATCCAAATGGAAAAGTGGAGTGTAGTCAGACTCAAGGAGAACTAAGAAGTGATGGTTTAAACAAACAATTAACTCACTCTTAGAGTGCAACATGAGTTAAAAGAAGTCAAATAATGTTTTATTCCTTTATAAAGTGTATTCTCCAAAAGGAATTAATTTTGAAATCCTTATGTAGTAGGTTGGAAAAAGTTTTAAATAATTAAATTATAACCAAGTTTTTTAAAAGTCTTTTTTAATCCTCTGGTATGACGAGCTGATTTTTGTTTAAACTATGAGCCAAGCCATTTTGCCCATTTTTTTTTGCCATCCTAAAGCTACTATTAAAGGAGAAATTTTTGGAAAAAAAAAAAAAAAGAAAAAACACAAGTAAAATATTTTTTTTCTATGAATAATATTCCTATAATTTCTTTGCTCTATGGTATTTGTTCTTATCCAAAACTCAATAAGGATATCTGAATTATTTTTTTGCATTTCTTTTTACATTTATATCACACAACATATTAATTAAACAAGAAAATAGAATCAGGGTAGCTGATCTCAGTAAGAATGAGGTAAAAATATGAAGCTAATTGTAGGGTATATGTGCATATGTTTTGTAAGAAATTGAACAGTCATGACAATTCCCAGTATAACCCATTCCCTGACAGTTTCTTATCCCAAGACACAGATGAAAAGTAAGAAGTCATAGGTCAGTCTTCTTAAGATAGATGCAAAGATGGAGATTTACAGGCAGGTGGTTATTACGGAAGCGCTGTCAAAAAACACCACCTGTAAGAGTATATATCATCCATGGAAAACCCTGGCCCACAAAGAAAAGCCACCACTGAGCTTCTCAACAATGCTTCTTTCCTTTTATCAGCTCATTCTTTATCACACTGGAAACAAAGAATTCCTCAAGGAACATAGCTAGTGATTGTTTTGGCCACATTTAGTCACTGGCTATAGATTGCCCTCAAGGAGGGTGACAGCCTTGGGAAATAGCAATATCCAGGGAGAGACACATGTGTGAGATGTCAGCAGACAACATTTCCAGCCTGTGGCTGGGGTAATGAGGGCTTAGTACCCAAAACTGGGCTTTGGGTGATGGACCAGAGTATGAGCAACACGAATCCTGAACTCACTTGTTCAGGGACATCTACTATTACCACATCATTCATTACATGTGAATATTTGCACTGCGTGTATGGTGCAACATCTGTGTGTATTTGTGTTTGTGTACACTGGAGAGAAGAAAAGTGAGAGTCATTTCCGCTGTTGACAATTGCTAACATGGTTTTGATGGCATTCACAGATAATTTCTCATTATATAAATTTCTTTAGGAGACATAATTTACCAAATATTTGCGGGGTTTTTATAACTACCTAGTGATTTGTTAAAGAATAGGCCATAACATCAACCATTTGCAGAAAACAGAAACTGGACACCTTCCGTACACCTTATACAAAAATTAACTCAAGATGGATTAAAGCCTTAAATGTAAAACCTAAAATCATAAAAACCCTTGAAGAAAACCGAGGCAATACCATTGAGGACATAGTCATAGGCAAAGACTTCATGACTAAAACACCAAAAGCAATTGCAGCAAAAGCCAAAATTGACACATGAGATCTAATTGAATTAAAGAGCTTCTGTGCAGCAAAAGAAATTTGTCATCAGAGTGTACAGGCAACCTACAAACTATCCATCTGACAAAGGGCTATATCCAGAATCTACAAGGAACTTAAACAAATTTACAAGATAAAAACAAACAACCTGATTTAAAAAATGGGCAAGAATATGAACAGACACTTCTCAAAAGAAGACATTTATGTGGCCAAAAATATATGGAAAACAAAACTCATTACTGGTTATTAGAGAACTGCAAATCATTGAGATACTATCTCATGCCAGTTAGAATGGCAATCATTAAAAAGAAAACAACAGATACTAGAGAGGATGTGGAGAAATAGGAATGCTTTTACACTGTTACTGGAAGTGTAAATTAGTTCAACCATTGTGGAAGACAGTGTGGCGATTCCTCAAGTATCCAGAACCAGAAATACCATTTAACCCAGCAATCCCATTACTGAGTATATGCCCAAAGGATTGTAAATCATTCTGCTATAAAGACACATGCATATGTATGTTTACTGTGGCACTATTCATAATAGCAAAGACTTGGAACCAACACAAATGCCCATTAATGATAGACTGGATTAAAAAAAAATTGTGGCACATGTACACCATGGAATACTATACGGCCATAAAAAATGAATTCATGTCTTTTGCAGGGAGATGGATGAAGTTGGAAACTATCATTCTCAGCGAACTAACACAGGAACAGAAAACCAAACACCGCATCTTTTTCCTTATAAGTGGGAGTTGAACAATAAGACACACGGACACAGAAAAGGAGTATCACACACCGGGCCTTTGTGGGGGTGAGGGCAAGAGGAGGGAGAGCATTAGGACAAATACCTAATGCAGGCAGGGCTTAAAACCTAGATGATAGGTTGATAGGTGCAGCAAACTATCATGGCAGATGTATACCTATGTAACAAACCTGCATGTTCTGCACATGTATCCCAAAACTTAAAGTAAAATAAAAAGTGTATATATCTATATCTATATCTATATCTATACGTAAAATATTTTCTGATATTCTGAATAGATAGCAATGCACATTTGTCATTAGACACTTTATTGTAAATTGCTATGGGCCTTTTTTTCTTGCTTATTTTTTCCTTCCTTCTTTCCTTTTTTCCTTTCTTTGTTTTTCATTCATTCTTTCTTTTCTTCACATTTTTTTCTATTCCTTATTCTTTCCTTCTATGCATCTTTGTTTCCTTTCTCATTCTCTCACTTAATATTAGCCAGACATAAGGTTGTATTATGGAATTTTTTTTACGTTCAGAGGTAAATAATTAGATTGGATACTCACAGAACTTTTTTTTCTAGATGTATTGACATGTGCCAGTCAGTGTTCAACCAGAGAAGCAACAATAATAGAAGACTGAAAGATGCTAGATGACAGATTTATTACAGGAAGTTGAATAAAGCAGTTGGTAGGGCTGGCGAAGCTATCTCTGCAAGGGCTGTCTCCACTTGTAAGACTGGAGCACAAACCTCTCAATCCATCAGCAAGAAAGGGAATGCCATGAGCCAGCTAGAACCCCGTGAACACAAGCTGGGAACCTCACAGTCACGAGCAGCAGTGCAAACAGCCTGAGGTAGAACCCTGGGAAGAAAAGTTGTCATCTCTGTCAGCCTTGTTGCCTCTTCCCTGTGGAGCTGAATGTATGTGCTTCTAGTCCAGGAGTCAGAGAAAATGAAGAAAGAGCAAGTGGGAAGCAAGAGAGAATTGCCGACCCCGCTGGTGCTTTATGTCAAGGAGGTGAAACCAGCAAGGTGTTTGTGCTACAAAATGGCTGAAACTTTCCTTCTAGTAGTTTCCTTGATAAGATTATTATGCTTTAGCCAATAGATTATTTTCTTAAATTCTACGCTGTCTCCCTGGAACCTTGTTTCATATAGCAAATGTTCAGCTTTCTTAATATGCTGCATTTGTATCTAAATATACACCTCATTTTCTAGTTTTAGTCCAAAAAATAAGATACTCTAAGTCACTTAATTACTCCAGCACATTTGTATTTTGCTTTTCATTAGATGAAGATGTTAATAGAGCCCTTGATATTTCCACTCATTTTATTAGGTTTTAAATGTATATTTATAAACATGAATATCTAACAGAATGTGTTGAATATTTACACATTGCTTTGCTGCCAAAGTCCATATACATATATCCATGGATTTTAAGATAATTTTCTGAATTGATGGATTTATCCTTATAACACAAGGACTCTTTCTGCATTACTAACCTTTTTGTTATGAATAGCTGTAAGCTAGTAAGCATGAGGAATTAACTCTCAGAAGAATTTTGAACACAAAGAAATGCTGGTAGTGCTTAAGATGTATTGTGAACTGCTGTGGTGATATACCACTAAATTTATTCCAAAGTGTACTTTTAAAATTGCAAGTGGAAATCTAAGAGTCCTTTTTTTTTTTTTACTTTTTAATCATGAAACTTGCCCCAGGTTGCCAAAAATGCAGCCATCAGCATTCCTTACTGAAAGCAACGTAGTGCTGTCAGCCATCTTATCTCCCCTGTTGTATGGTTGATTTTCTTCTTTTATCAGTGAATGCAAACATTAAAATGGACCCATAATCTTACCTTAGTTATACAGAAGTTCTCCAGCTGCTTCTGTGATATTTAGAAACTGTCTGCTAATGAAATTAGGAACATATGCATAAGAGAACATATTCACAAATTATACATATTGCAAAGTAATACAATTATGATAGATGACAATAAAATGATGAAGGAATAAGGTCCAATTAAAAGAAAAGTAATTTATAAAGAGACTAATATTTTAGTAACTTTACAAACAGCAGATTAGATCTAGGGAACTGAACCAAAAATATAATTTAGTTCTTAAATCAGGTTATTTTCTGCAAGTATATCATTAGCTCACGTTACAGTGTGATCATGTGCATACATTGACTTCTTAAACCATACCTAAAAACCTCAGGATATTTTATTATGATCTTTATACAAAGAACCGGAAGACATTATTTTAGGCATAAAATGACAAAGAGAGGAATAGCAGCTATAATAGTTATGAAATCCTAAAACTTACAGTATATAAATAGATTTTAACTTTGCTTCTAAAGCAAAGGGAACTTCATACAGAATTTCACAAATACCATATTGCTGCATTGAAGCAGAAAGTTATTTTTACATAGACAGTTGAACAGAAGAGAATAGACCAGTTGTATCAATGTGTATCTTATAGTCACAGCTGCTTTAAAAGCCAGGATCATAATGACTAACAATGAGCTTTCTCTGCCTTTTATGAGCTCTCAGACTAGTGGGGTAGCACAAGTAATAGCTAATTATAAACTTGATTTTAATGTTTTTTTTTTTGTTTGTTTTTTGTTTTTTTGAGACAGGGTCCCACTCTGTTGTCCATGCCGGAGGGCAGTGACGCAATCTTGTCTCACTGCAGCCTCGACCTCCTGGGCTCAAGTGATTCTCCCACCTCAGCCTTCCAAGTAGCTGAGACTACAGGTGTGAGCCATCACACCCAGCTAATTTGTGTAGTTTTGGGAGAGACAGGGTTTTACCCTGCTGCCTAGACTGGTCTCAAACTCCTGAGCCTTGGCCTCCCAAAGTGCTAGAATTACAGGTGTGAACCACCATACCCGACCTGTCCTCTCTTAAATTCAGCAGTGAGTGCAGGGTGAGTCCATGATTATTTGTTAAACTACCCATATACATCACACACACACACACACACACACACACACACACACACACTTATCTACTGTTTAGTATAGATGATACATTTCATAGTAAAAACTAATATTGAAAATGCAGATTCTTCTAGAACAGAGCCTTGATAACTAAGTAGTTCTCCATATTTGAATTTGGGAAGAACTGAAAATCAGAAAAAAACAACGAACAACAAACAAACTCCTACAGAATACTGTGTTCACGGTTACTTACCTCTGTCTGCTCAACATCACTGTGTGGTAAATTGTACATAATTAAATGCCACCCTTATTTATTGTGCACTTAATATAATTCATAATTGTCAAAATAACTAGGTTTGGACTTAGCAAAATATACTTATGTGTGAACTCAGTTATTTGAATCGATTCTGGTTTTTTTATCCTTAAAATATCTAGATAATAACAACTATTACATTGCCTCCTCCTTCCTTGCTTTTCCATCCCTGATTAAACCTACATGGCTCTTTTTGTCCTTAGATACTTTTCTCAAAGATTCCTACCACACCCTCCTCCCCAGTGTCTAGCTCAAAGTTCCAGGAGACTCTTCTAGCCCTTAAACATTGAGTCAAAACTCCAACTTACCATCACCCTATACATTACCATTTTAATTTCTTATCAGAGAAGTTAGCACAATCTAAAATTATTTTGCTGTTTATTTGTTAATCTTTTGTTTCTTCTCCCTGCTGGCCCCTAAACTCCACAAACGTGAGTAACTTGCCTGTGTTGCTTTTTACTGTATCACCAGCTCCTAGCCTAGTGCCTGGTACAAAATGCAGCTGTGAATACTCATTGAGTGGAAGAGCACACATACGCAACAAATACTAAACATTCATTTGACACAACAAAATTAAATACATGTTACTGTCCTTGCTGATAAATCCATTCTATTCCCCAATTCTAGGTTAATCTTCTTAAAATATGATTTTTTACAACATTACTTAATTCCAAACAGATGTTTTGATAGGAAAAACATAAAACTTTTTATTTTGAAAAGTTTTCCAGCATGTAAATCTGAATTTCCATCCGCACTTTATCTTTGGCTATGTTCCCTAAGGCTGTGCTCTCAACTAAACTAATCTCTACCTTTTTTGCTTCCCACAGTCCCTCTACCCGAAATGCTACTTTCTTATCTCTACAACCTTATTACTCCCTCAATTCCAGCCTTAATCTGATCATGGGAAAATTTTCCTTAGGGGAAGGACACCCAGAAAGTAAGTGGGATGTAGAAGTTTCTCTCCTCTCAAGATAAAGCCTAGAATTTGTTCTGAAATAAACAAATGAAGAGTAAAATTAATGTCATCAATTTTAAACTTAAAAATGTCTAAAGATATTAACATAATGCACAATTAAACTTTTATGATTTCATCTAAAAGTGTGCCTTAATTAACTGGTACCCTTGGTCGGATCCCCATTTTAAATGCCTTTCACTGTCCTCTGAACTTTCCTTAACCCTTACTCCACAGCAATTTCTATCTACTCCGTAGTCTTAAAGCATTATTGCTTACAACAATTGCTTTGACAATTTATTTCTCTATCACTGCCTTAGAGGAATATCCTCTTGTATATTCTAAATTAGGCCTTGTACATAATAAATGCTTAATAATTTGGGGTTAATTAGATGAATTCTATGCCACACCATGCAATGCCAAATCAATTTTGTAACCTGTCTTTACGAGACAGATACTGATCCCATTAACAGAATTGCTTATGTGGCAATTAGCATCATTAAGATAAATTAATGAATCAGATGTCCATTTCTTTAGTCTATAAAACTGGCTTTAGTGATTAGAAACTTTTTTTTACCAAATTAACAACACTTATCAAATTATTATACCTATGTTTTTATTCATCCAAAAAATATTTATGTGAAATAAAAGGTTAGATCAGTCTAAGTGATACTAAAATTATTTCCACTATTAAATTCACTTAAAACCTTCTGCAAAGTAATTCCAAATAAAATATTTCCTAGAGATAAAATAAACTCCTGCTTGTATTTATATGCTATGAGTTTTTATTAATTTATTTGCTTATTTAATTTGATCAGTAACCACTGGGATTAAACTAATATAAAAATACAGATATATCAACTTGAATATTAATGTTACTTTTTTTTTTTTTTTTAATACAGGATCTCACCATGTTGGTCAGGCTGGTCTTGAATTCCCGACCTCAGGTGATCTGCCCGTCTTGGCCTCCAAAATGCTTGGATTACAGGCGTGAGCCACCACACCCGGCCCATGTTTTTGTTTTGAAAAAGAAAATATTTACCAGGAATTTTTTTGACATGAATAATGGACAAAGCTTAGCCTAAATTGTTGGTGGAGATTCACAGCTTCTCTTCACCATAAAAGCCATAACTGAAGAAAATTTTTCTCCCATTTGTGTTTTTAAACGTACTATGTTGGAGTTTCTTTCCCTTGCCACTAAACATTTTGAGCAGTTTCCATGATATTTTCGTTAATTTTATCATTAAGAGGAAACCTAATTTTACCTAACAATTGTTAACAATGTAATATCCCTTGAAAACATATGTTGTATCTGATTCTACATAGATTTTTCTCCTAATTTCAGTACTGATGGGCTCAAAAATTCCCCTTGAGAAGATGAATAAACTTGTGTTTTGTCACCTTTTGGCTTTTTCCCACAATCTTTTGGGTCTTCTAGGGAAGATTTGGATCAGAGAAAAAAAGGCAAACATCAATTTGCATGCTATTGCTATTAATATTCCTTTCTTAGCTAGTGTGGATGGAAGGTTATGCCCCATTTTGTGCCAAGTATACAATCATCTCTTTCACAGATCACCTTAGTTCACAGTTACAGGGCCACTAAGGGGCACAGCAATGCCCAGTTCTCAGCCTTCTGTTATTGGTGATACAGATTTCGGTTAATTTCCTGACATTTCCCTTCATGCTATGGCTGTTCTTAGTAGTCCATTTCATAATAGGCAACCTCTCCTCTCTCAGCAGATGTAACATGTGATTGTGGTATTGTTAGCAGTATTATTATTGTTAGGCTGGTTTTATCTTTTATGTTTTCTGGAATACTTTGTGAAAAACCAGATCATGTCTTGAAAGCTTGGTGGAATGTACTCGTAGAAAACGATCTGAATCTTGTGGGTCCTTGTTGAGAAGATACAAATATAAATGTAAAGTGTCTCTTCTACCTTGTTAAAAGTCAGAGCTGTGCTTGTGCTTTATGTTTTCCTTGAAGCCATTTTGGCATCTAACTCTGTTATGAGAGAGATGCTTTATTTGTACTTTAATTCTGTGGTGTTTTCTTATCTTTGATTATTATTATTTTAAGGACAAAACTGGGTTCCTGAAGCAATCATCTTTAAGGGTATTTTTCCTAAGTTTTAAATACTTCATTTAAAATTCTTTGGATGTATGCACAACTTCTGAGGTCTGTATTTCTCTATTCCTGAGAACATTTTCATCATGATTTCATATTTGAATAACAGTTTGGCTGGCTATAAAATTCAAAGATATTTTCCTCCCATATTTTGAAAATACTATGTCTGTCTTCTTGTACCAAATGTTACTGTGTAAAAATACATTATCATTCTATGTACAATCTGTTTTTTCTCTCTGAAAGCTTCCAGAATTTTCTCTTTGTCTTTCATATTCTCGAATTTTAATAAAATTGCAAGTGAGGTTTTTTTCACTGCTCCCCTTTATTATCTATGGGTGCTCTTAGTTTTATTTGATAAATCTGACAAATTTATCTCTATTATTATTTTTCAAATATTTATTATTTTCATTTGTATTTTTACTCTTTCTGGGACTTATATTACCTGATGTTTAGTATCTCAACTCTCTTCTCTTTTGTATTATACTTACTATATGGTAATTATTTTTTTCATTTCGGGGTGATTTTCTCAATCTTCTTTCATAATGAACGAATTTATTCCTCATATGTATTCATTCATATTATTTACTTCAACAGTTAACCCAATGGATTAACCTCTAAGCACTACAAGCTACATAAGGCGCACAGGTAAAACTGGTTTATTAGAGGAGTTTGAAGGAAAATGGTCAGCAGAATGCATATAGTTCTCTGAACTCCTGCCATCACACTGAAAGGACTCCTTGAACCTGCTTTTTTGTTTGTATGTTTGTTTTGTATGAACTGTTACACTCCAGAAAGACACAACAGTAGAAAGAGTAGAGAAAGATCACTCGAGATATTTGGAAATGTCTAAAATTTACGATCTGCGTTACCATCTTGCTGTTTTGCAAAACATTCTTTTCTTGGTTTCTGCTGACTGCTGAGTCGACATTTTCCAAGAATAATTGCGGCTGAGTTACAAACATCACTCAGAGATAGAGTGGATTGTCTTTCCACAGTATCTGTTATGTTCAGTTTCAACTATTATATTCCTTTCAACTAAATCTTTTTCTAATTTCTTTTTGCTAATAACATCTCATAGTTTTTAGTTTGCTAGTTAAATTATACTGAATCCTTGATTCATCTATTCTAATGTGTCTGTGTTAGATGGCATGCTTCATTTGTTCTTTTTCATTTTGAGGGACTGTGTTAGAGGGACTTGCCAGGGTTGGCTGGGGGCTTTGTTTTGAGCACAGGACTTTCCAGCCTCTGCTGGCTAGGGGACTTTTGTTTCTGCTTTCCCACCTCTGGCCAGCTAGGGGCCTTAGTTTCCACTTTTGTGTCACTGGCAGGCTAGGTAGGGGCTTTGTCTCAGGTTTTCCTGCCTCTAGTTTTTGGAGATGGGGTCTCTGTGACTCAGGGTTGTAAAGCAGTAGCCAGTCTGGTAAAGGATTCAAAGATCAATTAATCCAGAGGAAGTTTTAAAGAACCTTTCTCATTGAATGAGAACAGGAATGGGAAGGGAATAACTCCGGGTAAAAGCTCTAGCCGCCCCAGCCTGGAGCGACTCCAGGTCCACTTCCATGGCAAGGAAGCTGTCCTTTCACTCTGCATAATAAACTGCATTACCGCACACTCTTTGGATCCACGAGTTCCCTCTGAGCTGTAGCATCCACTGCGACACCGACGCCCCCTTTTCCTATTCTTTGGACTTAGGGAGGCGAGAACCTGCAGTGAGTTCAGTTACTTTGAAAGAGTGAGCTCCTCAAATTCAGGTCACTTAGGTCTGTGAGTTTATATTACCACTGAAGATATTGAGACCCATGCTGAGTATTCAAAAATGTGTGTAAGAAAAGGTCCCAAGATCAGACCTTTATCCGAATCAGCTCCAGTAAACTAAAGGTAAGTAGCAATGAGTTCTATAATAGAAATCTACACATGACAGCAGTACAATTAATCTGTTCTCAAACCAAGGTGACAACTCATCCCTTCAAGGCTGTCCCCTTCACCTAGAGTGAGAAGCAGACCCAAGGGAAGGACTCCACTCCTTCAATTGTTCTTCCCCAGCTCAGGATGTTACTACCAATAGTGTTTGGAAAGCAATTTCCAGAAGTTGATCAGTTCCCACACATTTTTTTCTCCCAGCAAGTAACCCACAAAGTTTTTAATTTTATTTCTGTGTATACCCACCGCAGAGATCTGATTTGCCATAGGTGTATGATTAGACAGTGACAATTTGAAGGTAAGGTAGGCTTAGATATAAAAATGTTTATCACAGAATCTGTGTTATCTTACTAGAATGATGACTGTCTGCCTCTTGCCACGAGCTAAAGCAACTATCACTAAGACATACCTGTTCAAAAGACAAACATTTTCCCCGAGAGTTTTTCCTTCCTTTGCGTTTCAGTCTAATTTCTCTAGGGTTGGTTTGGGGAAGATGCTAACAGCTTTTGGTAGATCAGCATAATGATAGAAACTAGTTGTTTTAAAATTTCTACATAAAGAAGTTATCGAGGTTTACTTTCAATCAATTTTTATAAATATTTTATGTCATCTAAAACAATTTACTCTGTGTCATCAGAATTTAAAGAGTGATCTATATGCTTACTAGGACAATGCATTATATTATTCAAAACCTTTATCTCTGTTATCTGAACTCAAAGCAGTCAGTTAAGTTTTCCTACTGTAGACTTCACTGAGTTTCTCTTGCACTTCCATGATTTTTACTTTGTATTTCCATGTTTTGTTTTAATTTGGAAAAAAAAAAACTTATAGTGGTTGTATCCTTTGTGGATTTCTCTCTTTTGGTTATCATTTTAAGTGTTCATTTCTGAACTCATATTTGTCTAACATATTGTGACTCAAACTAAGTTATAAACTTAGTCAATAACTATGTCTTAGTTTATAAACTATTTCTGATACCTGTATTTGTGCTTTGTTAATTGTTTACTTGCTTTTATCTGTGTTTAATTTCTTCCCCTTGTGATCATTTGAATAAATTATATTATGATTTTGGTAGTGTGGGCTATACTTATATATTTCATTTATTTAAACTTTATTGTTTACCAACTTTAAAAATAAAACAAGTGTTCTAGATTTGTTAGTACAGTAGCTTCAGACTAAACTGTAATCTATCCATACATCTTCCTAAAACTCAAAGATCAAATTGAGAGAAAATAAAAACACCCGTAGACCATGATTTCATGTTAGTAGGAGACAGGGACTTTCATTTTATTCACGTACCTTTTATTTACATATATGTGGGAAAAACATATCTGAGACTTACAAAAATGCGTACAGAGCTCAGATTATGCTCCCTTGCATGTTAAAGGCAATAGGGAAGAGTGCATAGTACATTAAGGCTCTAGGGGTGAAAATAAGGATCCCATCAATGACGTTTTATTCCCAGAAGAAGTAGACTTTTCCGTGAATGGAAATACTGTAAGCAGTTCTGGATTCTAATAAATCAAAGTGTTAGCTATTGGTGATTAGAAATTTGGAGAGTCTGTGAGACCACAGGTGGCAGTCTTACAAAGACACAATTTCATGATGGGAAACACATTTTGGAGAGTAGAAATGTTTTCTGGTAGCCTTAGTGCTAAAACAGAGAAGGCAATGTTGAATGACCATGATGAAACAAGGTAGAATAAAAGAAGCAGAAGGTGAGATGCAAAAAAGAAAAGCACTATACATTGAAGAAAGAGTGCTTTGTTATAGCAACAAAAGTGCCTGCTCTTGAACTACAAAAGCTCTCATAAGCTCCCCTGCTATTGCTAGCTTAAAAATCTTAAAAATGAATATAAACACCACCAGAAAATTCATTAACAGCACAGTTGTTATAAGAAAAATGAAAACAGGAATAAAAAAATCATTAGCAGAAAATATACAAACATGCACATATGCACATACATACAATATCAACCCATGAAGCAAATTATAATAACAAAACAAGTGAATTTATGTCTGAAAGCAAATGTAGATACAGGGTAATTTAAACCAAGCCAAGTAAATTTTAGGAAAGATACTTAAGCATAAGAAAAAAAAAATCATTTCAGAAAATAAGAGCAAATTGCAAAGTTTGAATGCATATGCTGAGAATTCAATAAGAAAAACAAAGGAATGCGTAAAAAGATTCAAGAAAATGACACAGGAAAATAAGTATTTAAAAAACTGAAATAAAATGATAGATGTTGAAGGTAAAAAGGATTCAACATAAATATGATTGGACATTCTGAAAAACAGAAATAATCACAATGTAAAAATAACTAATTTTTATCTTATTTTTTATTTTATGAATACATAGTAGGTATATATCTTTACTGGGTATATGAGATATTTTGATACAGGTACATAGTGTGTAATGTTCACAACAGGGTAAGTAAATGCAGTGCCCATCATTCAAGCATTTGTAATTCCTTTGTGTTACAAACATTCCAATTATACTTATTTAGGTTTTTTTTTTTCTAGACAGAGTCTCACTCTGTCACGCAGACTGGAGTGCAGTGGTGCAATCTACACTCACTGCAACCTCTGCCTCCCGAGTTCTAGAGATTCTTGTGCCTCAGCGGCCGGGGTAGCTGGGATTACAGGCATGTGCCCCCACATCCAGCTAATTTTTGCATTTTTTGTTGTTGTTTTAGTAGAGATGGGGTTTCACCATGTTGGCCAGGATGGTCTTGATCTCCTGACCTCATGATCTGCATGATCTGCCCACCTCAGCCTCCCAAAGTCCTAGGATTACAGGTGTGAGCCACCGCACCCAGCCTCTTTTAGTTATTTTTAAATGAATAAATACTGTTGGCTATAGTCATACTGTAGTGCTATCAAACGCTAGATCTTATTCATTCTATCTAAATATATTTTTGTACCCATTAACCCCCTTCACCCACTACCTTTCCCAGCCTCTGGTACCATCACTCTACTCTTTATTTCCATGAATTCAACAATTTTAGTTTTTAGCTCCCACAAATGAGTGACAACATGCAAAGTTTATCTTTCGGTGCCTGGCTTCTTTCACTTACAATAATGGTCTCTAGTTCCATCCTGGAGGCTGAAAATGACAGGATTTTCCTTTTATCGCTTAATAGTACTCCATTGTGTATATGTACCATATTCTCTTTCTTCATTTATCTGTTGATGGGCACTTAGGTTGCTTCCACATGTTGGCGATTGTGAATAGTGCTGCAGTAAACATGGGAATGCAGAAATCTCTTTGATATACTGACTTACCTTCTTTGGGGTATTATATACCTAGCATTGGGATTACTGGATCATATGACAGCTCTAGTTTCAGATTTTGAGGAACCCGTATACTGTTCTTGATAGTGGCATTATTAAACTTACACTCCCACCAACAGTATACAAGAATTCCCTTTTTCCAGATTTTTGCCAGAATTCATTATTGCCTATCTTTTGGATAAAAGCCATTTTTACTGGCGTGAGATTATATTTCATCATAGTTTTGAATTGCATTTCTCTGATGATCAATGATGTAAAGTATCTTTTTTATATACTTGTTTTTCATTAGTATGGTTTCATCTAAGATATGTCTGTTCAGATCTTTTGCCCATCTTTAAATCAGATTATTTATTTTTTCCTATTGAGTTGTTTGAGCTACTTACATGTTCTAGTTATTCATACATTGTCAGATTAATAGTCTGCAAATATTTTCTTCCATTCTGTAGGTCGTCTCTTCACTTTGTTGATTGTTTTCTTTATAATGCAGAAGCCTTTTAACTTGATGTGCTTCCATTTGTTCATGTTTGCTTTGGTTGCCTGTGCTTATGGGGTATTACTCAAGAAATTTTCATTCAGACCAATGATCTGGAGAGTTTCCTCATTGTTTTCTTTTAGTAATCATAGCTTGAGATCTTAGATTTAAGTATTTAATTCATTTTGATTTGATTTTTTTATATGGTGAGATATAAGAATCTAGTTTTATTCTTCTGCATATGGATATCCAGTTTTCCAGAACCATTTACTGGAAGGATTGTCATTTTCCCAATATATATTCTTGGCACCTTTGCCACAAATGAGTTCACTGTAGATGCATGAATTTATTTCTGGGTTCTCTACTCTGTTCCATTGGTCTATCTGTCTGTTTTAATGCCATGTTCTTTGCTTTCTATAGCTAGATAGTATAATTTGAAGTCAGGTAATGTGATTCCTCTAGCTTTGTTCTTTTTTCCTCACGATGACTTTGGCTATTCTGAATCTTTTGTAGTTCCGTATAAATATTAGAATTATTTTTTTCTATTTCCATAAAGAATGTCATTTCCATTTTTTTTTTTTTGGTATCCTCTTCAGTTCTTTTCATTTGTGTTTTACAATTTTCATTGTAGAGATCTTTCACTTCTTTGGTTATGTTAATTCTCATATATTTTATTTTTATTTGTGGCCATCATAAATTGGATTACTTTTTAAGTTTCTTTTTGAGAAGACTCATTGTTGGCATATGGAAGTGCTACACACTTTTGTACATTGATTCTATATTCTGAAAATTTGTTGAATTTGTTTGTCAGTTCTAATAGTGTTTTTGGTGGAATCTTTAGCATTTTCCAAATATAAGACCATGTTGTCTGCAAATAAGGATAATTTTTTATCCTTTCCAATGTGGCCATTCTTCATTTTTTTCTCTTGTTAAATTGCTGTAGTTAGGACTTCCAGTATTATGTTGAGCAATGAAAGTGGGCATCCTTGTATTGTTTTAGTGCTTAGAAGAAAGGCTTTCTGTTTACCCCTTTTCACTATGATACTAGGTGTGTATATGTTGTATCTGGCTTTTATTGTGTTGAGGTATGTTCCTTCTGTACCGAGTTTTGTGAAGTTTTTTTAAATCATAAAGGGATGCTTAATGTCTACCAAATACTTCTTGAGCATCAATTGAAATGATCACATGATTTTTGTCCTTCATTCCATTGATATGATACATCACGTTGATGGATTTGTGTATGTTGAACCATCCTGCCATCCCTGAGATAAATCCCACTCGGTCATAAGAAATGATCTTTTCAATGTGTTGTTGAATTCAGTTTGCTAGTATTTTCCTGAGGATTTTTGCATCAATTACATCAGGGATATTGGCCTGTAGTTTTCTCTTTTTGATGTCTGTGTCTGATTTTTGTATCAGGATAATACTGAACCTCTAAAATGAATCTAGAAATATCCCCTCCTCCTCTATTTTTTTGGAGTCATTTTAGTTGAATTGCTATCTTCTCTAAATGTTTAATAGAATTCAGCACTGAAACCATCAAGTTTCTTTGTTGATTTTCTGTTTGGATGATATCTCCAGTGCTGAAAGTGGGGTGTGGAAGTCTCCAGATCACAGTGTATTGGGATATATCTCTCTCTTTAGCTCTAATACTGTTTGCTTTATTTGTCTGTGTATTTCTGTGTTTTGTGTGTGTATATATATTTATAATTATTATATTCTCTTACTGAATTGATTCCTTTATCATTATATAATGACCTTTTTTTCTCTGTTTATAATTTTTACCTTGAAATCTATTTTGTCTGATATAAGTATAGCTACTCCTGCTGTTTTGTGGTTTCCATTGGCATGGAATATCTTTTTCCATCCCTTTATTTTCAGTGTATGTGTATCTTTATAGGTGAAGTGTGTTTCTTGTAGGCAGCAGACTGTTTGGTCTTATATGTAACTCATTCAGCCACTCTGTGTCTTTTGACTGGGGAATTTAGCCCATTTATATTCAATATTATTATTAATAAATGAGGACATACTCTTGGCAATTGTTATTTGTTTTCTTGTCATTTTATGTTATTCTCTACCTCCTTTCTTTCCTTCGTGTGTTCTTCTTTTTTTTTTTTTTGGACATGGAGTCTTGCTCTGTTGCCCAGGCTGTAGTGCAGTGGCATGATCTCGGCTCACTGCAAACTCTGTCTCCCAGGCTTAAGCAATTCTTCTGCCTCAGCCTCTGAAGTAGCTGGGATGACTGGTATACATCACCACAAATGGCTAATTTTTGTATTTTTAGTAGAGATGGGTTTTCACCATGTTGGTCAGGCTGGTCTCAAACTCCTAACTTCACGTGATCCACCCACCTCAGCCCCTGAAAGTGCTGGGATTACAGGCATGAGTCACCACTCCCAGCTCTGTCTTCCTTTAAATGAAAGTAATTTTCTCTATTGCTATGTTTTAATTTCCTGCTCTTTATTTATTTGTTATCTGTTGCATGCTTCTTAAATTTGAGATTACCATGAGGTTTGCAGATAATATCTATAATCCATTATTTTAAACTGATGACAACTTAACACTGATTGTAAAAACAAAAAAGCAAAGAGAAAACTAATAAAAATTCTACACTTTAGCTTCATCCACAACTTTTTATCCTTGTGTTATTTCTATTTATCTTACTTTATCTAGGTCTTGAAAAATTGTCATTATTTTTCATAGGTACTGTTTTTGTCTTTCTATTCAAAATATGAGTAGTTTACACCCTAAAATTTCAGTGTTATAATAGTCTGGTTTTTTGTGTGTATTTTACTATCACTATTGAGTTTTGCACCGTTAGATGATTTCTTACTGCTCACTTACATTACTATCTTTCAGAAAGAAGAGTATCCTTTAGTATTTCTTGTAGGATAGAGCTGATGTCGATGAAATCACTCAGTTTTTGTTTGTCTGAGAAAGTTTCATTTCTCCTTCATGTTTGAAGGTTATTTTTACTGAATGTACAATTTTAGGATTAAAAAGATTTTCCCACAGCACTTTACTTTTACTTTTATTATTTATTTATTTAATTTATTTATTTATTTTCGAGATGGAGTCTCACTGTCACCCATGCTGCAGTGCAGTGGCATGATCTCAACTCACTGCAACCTCCACCTCCTGGGTTCAAGTGATTCTCTTGCCGGAACCTTCTGAGTAGCCGGGATTACAGGCACATGTCACCATATCTGGGTAATTTTTGTATTTTTTAGTAGAGACAGGATTTCACCATGTTGGCCAGGCTGGTCTCGAACTCCTAACCTGAAGTGATCCACCTGTCTCTATCTCCCAAAGTGCTTGGATTACAGGTGTGAGCCACCATGCCCAAACTCCTACAGCACTTTAGAGATGCCATGTTTAATGAGAAACACCCAGAACCATATTTAAAAATTATCCTCCAGACTGGCAGGGAGCCAAGAGACCAAAGAATGACTTGGACAGGTTCATCTTGGTGAGTAGATGAGTTTATTAGGGCTTCTATTTCAGACACTTCTGGATGGCAGCAGGACAACTTTAGAGGTATGCACCACCTCTAATCCCTAAGATGCTTTTAAGCTGATTTTCTGGCTCTTTGTCTATTGTGTGTGTGCAATGAAACTGTTTTCCTTGGTAGGTTTTCAGATATTCTTCAGGATGTTTGGGTTATCAGGGACACCTGCTCCTCAGCGGGAGATGAGGGCTTTGGCCCATCAACTGGCCTTCAGGGACTGGACATACAACCTTTAGAAACGTGATGGGGTCTGGTCCCACTACACTATGTGACTGTCTCCTGGCCTGTAAGATTTCTACTGAGAAGCCTGCTACCAGACATATTAAAGCTCCTTTGTGTATATATATACATATTTTTTCTTCTTGCTGCTTTTAGAATCCTTTCTTTATTCTTTGCCTTTGGGATTTTGATTACTAAATGATAATGACTTGACATAGTCTTATTTTAGTTAAGTCTGCTTAATGTCCTACGACCTTCTAGTAGTTGAATATTGATATCTTTTTCTAGGTTTGGAATGTTCTATTCTCTGTTATCATCCCTTTGAATAAATTTTCTACCCTAATCTCTCTTTTCCTCCTCTTTAAGGCTAATAGCTCTTAGATTTGCCCTTTTGAGGTTATTTTCTATATTTTGTAGGCATTCTTTATTCTTTTTTATTCTTCCTTCTTTTGTCTCCTGTAACTGTGTATTTTCAAATAGACTGTTTTCAAGTTTACTAATTCTTTCTTCTGCTTGACCAATTCTGCTGTTGAGACTCTGATGCATTCTTTAGTGTCAATTGAATTTTTTCAGCTCCAGAATTTCTATTAACTGTTAAAAATTACTTCAATGTCCTTGTTAAGTTTATCTGATAAGATTCTCAGTTCCTTCTCTGTTATCTTGAATTTTGTTGAGGTTCCTCAAAACAGTTATTTTGAATTACAGTCTAAAAGATCACACATCTCTGTCATTCTGGGTTTGGTCAGTGGTTTCTTACTTAGTTTGTTTGGTGAGGTCATGTTTTCCTCAGGATGCTTTTGATGTGTGTGGATATTTGTAGATATCTAGACATTGAAGAGTTAGGTATTTATTGCAGTGTTTACAGTCTGGGCTTGTTCGTGCCTATCCTTTTTGGGAAGATTTTCCAAGTATTCAAAGGGTGTTATGTGTTGTGATCTAAATCTTTGATCACTCCACATCTGCATCAAGAAGAACCCTGTAAGCTCAGTAAGGACGTGGCTTTTGCAGCCTCATGGCAGTACCATCTTGGTGGTCTTGGGTAAGATTCAGAGGATTACCTGAATTACCAGGCAGAGATTCTTGTTCTCTTCCCTTCCCTTAAACAAACAGATTACTCTCTTTCCATGCTGAGATACCCGGAGGTGGGTTAGGGATAATACAGGAACCCCTGCGGTCACCATCACTGGGACTGCACTTGGTCAGACTTGAAGACAGCAGAACACTGGGTGTCACCCAAGGAACATGGTGACCACTGCCTGGCTACTCTCAGTGTTCATTAAAGGCCCAAGGACTCTTCAGTCAGAAAATGGTAAAGCCAACAAGGCTTGTATCTTTCCTTTGAGGGTGGCGAGCTCCCCCTAGTCCTGGGCTGGTCTATAAATGCTGTCCAGGAGCCAGGACCCAGAGTTGAAAACTTTAGGAATCTACTTGGTACTCTATTCTATTGCGGTTGAGCTGGCAACCAGGCTACAAAGACATTGTCACTCTTCCCTCTTTCCTCCTCGTGCAGAAGGAGCCTCTCCCTGTGGCCACCACTGCCCCAGATCTATAGTGAGAACCGCCTGGTTACCACCAATGTTCCTCAATGCCCAAGAACTCTTCAGTCAGTTTTTGGTGAATGCTCTTAGGCATGAGTTAGCCCTTCAGTGAAGTGGCCTAGGGCACTTCTGGCCAAGAGCAGGTCTAGAAATGCCATCCAGGAGCTGGCCAAGAGCAGGTCTAGAAATGCCATCCAGGAGCCAAGGCCTGGAAGTAGGGACCCCAGGCGGCTGCTTCATGCTCTGCTCTACTGTGGGCAAGCTGATGCCCAAGCTGCAAGACAAAGTTCCCTTTACTCTTCCTTCTACTTTTCTCAACAAGGAGTCTTTCTCTGTATGTACACATTGCTGGAAGTATGCTGTGTCACAACTGAAGCCAGCAAGGCCTTGTGTCTCACCCAAGGCCAGCACCGAGTGCTGCCTGGCTGCCATTACAGATTATTCACGGTCCTAGGGCTCTTTAGTCAGCAGGTGATGAATTCTGCCAGGACTGGATCCTTTCTTTCAAGGCAGTGGGATTCCTTCTGGCCCAGGATGTGTCTAGAAATGTCATCAAGAAGCTAGAGCTTGGAATTGGAGGCTTGACACACTGCCTGGTGCCCTACATTTCAATCACTGGGATGGATCATTCCCCTCTGTCTAGATCTGGTCTAAAAGCTTTCTCTGAGGGCACATGCTGAATTCTTCCTCTTACTGGTTTCTGCTGTAAGAGGGCAGTACTGAGTTCCAGTGCAGTCTTGCAAGCTCTCTCTCCCAGAGACACACAGATTAACTCTCTGCACCTTATAGCTGCTGCCAGGGGATGGTAGAGGGTGGCCTTGGAAATTCAAGACAGTTTTTCCCCCCATCTTCAGTTTCTCTTTCCTTGTAATGATGTTAAAACCAGGTACTGTGATTACTCACTTGATTTTTGGTTCTTATGAAGGTGCTTTCTTGTGTAGATACTTGTTCAATTATGTGTTTCTACTGTGGGGAGAGGAGATGTCTGGAGGGTTTCGTTCATCCATCTCACTCCACCTATCAATAGTACTAACATTTAATATTAAACAAATTTCTAACTATGTTTCAGAAATCAAAAAAATAAGAAACTTAATTTGAATGGAGCTAGTTCTTTTTTTTTGAAACAGTCTCACTGTGATGCCCAGGCTAGTACAGTGGTGTGGTCTCAGCTTACTACAACTTCCACCTCCTAGGTTCACGCTATTCTCCTGCCTCAGCTGCTTGAGCAGCTGGGATTACACGTGTGCACCAGCATCCCTTGCTATTTTTGTATTTTTGGTAGAGACATGGTTTCACCATGTTGGCCAGGCTGGAATTAATGGAGGTAGTATTTAACTAAAAATGTAGTTAGAAGATCAATTCTGAAAAATGATTTTTCTATCATTTAACTTTGACATTAGGAAAAAAGTCTTTTTGGGTGTTCATGCAAAACATCAAAGAAAAGAAAAAGTCAAAGTAAACAAAAAATCAAAAAACCAAGTAAGTTTAGCATAAACTGTCTTAATGATATTTTGTGATATATAACTTTAGGGTAACAGTTTTTTAAAAATTCAGAACAAACATTTTAAGAATCAAGAATACAGAACACATTTTCAACATGCAATAATTTGGTGAATATTATGCTCATGAGCTATTCAGGTAAAATTTATTATAAATGATTTATTATAGAAGGCACTTTCTTTTAACCAAAGGATAATTAGGAAAATAATTTTATAGGATTGGTGGTGAGAAATTCTTTTCACAGCCATAATGTGTTAATTCTATGATTATCACAAAGATTGAAATGAAGATGAAAGAGTAATATGTAGAAATTATATAATTAGAAAAAGTAAACATTACAATCTGTTTTTGACTGGGGAAAGATGTCATTTAAAAAGAGGAATTTAATATTGTAATTTCACTAGAACAATCTGGCTCAACTTTTATGTGATAAACTTGTAAATTATTTTTAGTTACTATGAACCCCCAGGGTGAAGGTCACGTAAACTGAGCATGCCCAGATAAGCCAAGAACACACCCACTTAGGTGAAACCTAAGTGCTCAGACCAAAGAGTGGGGATTGAATTAAGAAGTGGATACTGCATGGCAGAATCTAATATTCAATCAAATCAAGTATGTTCTTGTGTTGCCCTAGGGAATGATCCGTTTAGATTATGTCTCCTGGCATCACCTTATTGCAAGATCCAATAGCTCACACCTCGTATCCTAGCTTATAAATCTCAACTCATCCTTCAGCTTGGGGAGAACAGATTTGAGAGTTTCCTCTTGTCTACTTGCCAGTCATCTTGAAATAAAGCTTCTCTATTCTCAAAAACTAGTGACACGGTATTTGCTTCTATGTGTAAATATTGCTTGGTGACAATATTAGCCTATTGATAATATTTAGATACCACCAGTACAATATTAGCATATTGATAATATTTGAATACTAAATAGGAATAAAATAAGAATAAATAGGAATAAAATATTAATCAATATGTCAAACCAAATATTATATGTGTAAAAATAAAAACAAAGGGACAAAAGACACAGTAAAGATCATATATAAACTAGTTATAAAAAGTGTGTATAGATTTAACTCAACTAAAGCTGAGACTCAATACTTTATAAAGAAAAGAGGTTTAGTTGGCTCACAGTCTCACAAGCTGTACAGGAGGCGTGGCTGGGGAGGCCTCAGGAAACTTACAGTTATGGCAGACAGCAAAAGGGAAGCTGTCACATCTTCAAATGGCAGAGCAGAAAGTGCTACACACTTTCAAACAACCAGATCTCATGAGAACTCCATCATGAGACAGCACTGGGAGGACGTGCTAAACCATTAGAAACTGTCTCATGATCCAATCACCTCCTACCAGGCCCCACCTCCAACACTCAGGATCGGGATCACAATTCAACATGAGATTTGGGTGGAGACACAGAACCAAACCGTATCATTCAGCTGCTGGACCCTCCCAAATCTCACATCCTTCTGACATTTCAAAACATGATCAGGCCTTCCCAACAGTACCCCAGAGTATTAACTCATTCTAGAAATAACTCAAAAGTCCAAGTCCAATGTCTCATCTGAGACAAGGCAAGTCCTTTTTACCTATGAGCCTATAAAAAAAAAAAAAGTTAGGCACTTACAAGACACAATGGGCGTACAGGCATTGGGTAAATTCTATTGTTCCAAGTGGGAGAAATTGGCCACCTCTATGATGCAATCACCTCCCACCAGGCTCTACCTCTCACACTCAGGATCACAATTCAGCATGAGATCTGGGTCAGGACACAGAGCCAAACCACATCAATGACCTTAGAGGAATATTTCTATGTCATTAGAGAATTGTCAGCAAATGGGAGAAAAATGCACAGAGGAATGTATTTCCAGATTTTAGAAAGGAAGATCAATTACTGCTAAGTCTCTAAATGGGAATGTACTAGAGCTGTACTGGCAAGTTTTGAAAAAAAATTATTCTGAAAGCATAATTATGAATGATTCATTGAGGAAGAATTTTGCAATGCATTGAAATATAATCACCTTAAATGTTTGGTGGGGAAAAGCAAGGTGTAAATCATAAATATGTAAAGAGGCTAATCTGATTTTACAGAAAAACAAAACAAAACAAAACAAAAACAAAAACCCTCTGGGTTAAGCTCAGATTGAATTTTTTTTTTATAAAACCTGAAAAAGATATAATAAAGAATCAATCACATCCCAAATGATAAACTGACATTTATAGGAAAAGATAAAAATGAATCAAGAATTTTAAAAGGTAATTTTAGCAATGCTAAGAGAAAGAGGAGCCAAAATGCTGTCAGCCCACTCCTTGAGAAAATATTAATAATGACATTGAGGAAAAAAATGTTATTTCACTTATATTGTGTCCTCTATTTCTTGCTAAAGAAAATACTTTACACTAGAATGGAAAATGTAGCACTTGCTATTAGTAAGAGGAATTTGAGTCAAAAGTAAAGAAATTGTAAGAGAATGACAAAATTGTTTTTCATATTCTGCACTGGATGAAACTGTGAGGCATTCAAAGATACGGCAATTAAAATCTGGAATTTTAACTACTAACAATTAGTCGAGAAGCATAGGAAAAATTAGACTGTCAAAAACATTTGCAAATTTTGAGACCAAAAAGAAGGAATATTCTGCAAACTAGAGATCTTGATGCCAGTTTGAATAATTTCCCAGAGTCTATTAATAAAAGAACAGTGTTAGAATACCTATAAAGGAGAGTGGTGATGATGAGGAACTAATGTAAGTCATTAAATAAGTCACACTAAGCTAGTTTGATTGTCTTTTTTGATATGGTTATGAGACTATAAGCTCAGAGAAGTGCTGCAGAGAAAATGAAAATGGTTTTCAGAAAGCACTTGACAAGCCTTCACATGATATCCCTGTTGTGTAAAATGGAGAAATGGACACAGCATGGCAAATTGGACAAATGAATATAACCAAAGACCCATCAACACTGCTCAAGTTCAACTCATTTTGACATGTTTTGTGATTTTTCCCTGACTCTCTTCTTTGCCATATTTCTATCAATTGGATGCAAACTTTGATACGATCCTTACTAAACTTGTGCAGACGTGGAGTTGGAAATAATAATAGATATTATAGATAACAAATTAAGTATTCAAAAGGATCTTAGGTAGCTAGAAAGGTCAAATGTAAAAGTTTGAAATTAAAAAATGGATGGTGATGGGCAGACAAAAGCAGCAGAGATACAAGAAGGAGGAGGAGGAAAGAAATAAGAATATAAAAGGCCAAGGGAAAAACAAATTCAATAACACAATGGTGGAAAATAGAAATTTAGTTAGGGAATAGATTAGCAAAACTATTTTTTAAGTAAATCTATCCAATAAACCATAACTCCCAGTACTTATATAAATCTCTTCTACCTGAATTTGGGCTGGATCTATGACTCATTTGTAACTGATAAAATACAGTCAGTGTAACATTGAGATGACATCTGGGGCTAGTCAGAAAATGCCTCGCAGGTTGTCATTGGTCTCTTGGATATGAATTGGTTAGATGAATGAACTGAACTTATGAGGCACAAGAAATAGGATTTGAACTACTCTGTCATAAGGTAGTTCCACTGGACATGAGGCATCATGGTGTTATTGGAAGGTGGACTTAGATTAGTTATGAATGAATATTGCAAACTCTAAAGCAACCAGTGGTTTTTGTTTAAGTTGGGAGATTAAATGGAAATATAAAATGGTCAATTAAAACCATAAAAAAAAAACAGAAAAAGAATGGGGATATAGATGATAACAAGTTCAACAAATAGAAAACAGTCCCAAACTTTATAAATATTACAATAGTTAATTTTGTATGTCAATTTGACTGGGCCATGGGATTTCTAGATATTAGATTAAACATTATCAGTGTTTCTGTGATGATGATTTTGGTAAAATTAACAAAATTGACGTTGAAATCAGCAGATGAAATAAAGTCGATTGTCCTTCCTCTTATGGGTGAACCTAATTCAGTTAGTTGAAGGCCTGAATAAATCCAAAAGTCTAGCCCTCCCTTGAGTAAGAAGAATTCTTTTGTGCCTGACTGCCTTTGAATTAAGATATCAACTTTTCCCCTGACTTTGAACTACAGCTGAAACTTCATATCTTTGTGGATCTCAACCTGCCAGCCATCGGTTGGGAGTTACAGAATCAGCTTTCCTAGTCCTTGGTCCTTTGGACTCTGATTGGAACTCCACAATCAGCTCTCCTGCGTCTTTGCCTTGCCAGTTCATGCTGTTATTGATATTTGTCAGTCTTCATAATCACTTGAACCAAAACCTTATAATAAATATCTTTGTGTGTGTTTGTGTGTGTATTTGTCTGTGTATCTTACTAGAGCTTTTTTCTGGCAATAGAAATGTAATGAAGTTTTATCAGTTATCACTTTAAATATGAATTATCAAAATGTAACAATTAAAAGAGAGGTTATCAGAATATACTAAAGAAAAAAACTATGTTAATGTTAGACAAAGTGGACTTTGGAACAGGAAGATTATCAGTGATAAAAATGGGCATTATATAATAATAAAGGAATAAATTATTTAAGGAGATACAACAATCCTCAGCATAAATGTTTCTAACAAGAGATCATCAAATGTGAGGCAAAAACTGACACAACAGAAAAGAGAGATAGACAAATCCAGTGTTACAGTGAGAAACGTCAAAATCTCTGATTTATTAATTGATAGATCAAGCAGGCAGAAAATCTGTAAGGTTATATATAGTTGCCATGAACAGCACAATCAATCAACTTGATTTAATTGGCATTTATAAAATATTTCCTCCAACCACAAAATACATATTCTTCTTAATATCACATGAAACATTCACCAAGAAAAACCAAAGTTTGGTTCATAAAAATACTTTCAAAAATGTTAAAGAATAGATATCATAGAAAATATATTCTTAGGCCACAATGGAACTAACCTGAAAATGAATAACAGAAACATAGCTGGATATTGCAAATATTTCAGTTTAAAATATAATTCTAAATAGCAAAACGGTCAAGAAGAGTTCTCAAGAAAAGTTAAAACAAATTTGATTCTAAATAACAGTAAAATGCAATTTATCAAAATATGTGGTATGCAGTAAAAACATCCAGTAGAGAGGAAAATCTAAAGTGCTTAATTAACATATTAGGAAGTATCTGAAATCAAAACTCCAAGCTTTTATATTTGTGAACCTGGAGTATGAAGAACAATGTAAGCCTAAATTGAGCAAAATAAAGATATGCAAATTAGAGGAGAAATCAATGAAATCTAAAAGAAAATAGCACAGAAGTAAATGAAGCTAAATGCTGCTTTTTTAAAAAGATTAATAAAGCCGATAAACTTCAATCAAAAATAACCAAGACAAAAAGACCCAAAATGCCATACCTTGAATAAAAGAGGGACTATCAAAACTGATTCCATATACATTAAAAGGATGATAAAAAAGACTTTGAATAACTCTCTGCCCCTAAATATAATAATGTAGATGAAATGGAACAATTCTGAAAAAGATACAAACAAAGTCATATAATGGGAAATCAATAATTTTAATTGCCTTATATGTATTAACTAAATCAAATTAACAATTAACAATAAAAAAAAATCCCCAGGTCCAATGATGAATTCTAACAAACATTTAAGGGAGAAATAACACCAATTTTCCACAATCTATTTCAGAAC
Source organism: Alouatta palliata (assembly GCA_004027835.1). Lineage (NCBI taxonomy): Eukaryota > Metazoa > Chordata > Mammalia > Primates > Atelidae > Alouatta > Alouatta palliata. The sequence continues at coordinate 30,457 of PVKV010017994.1, forward strand.
ATAGAATGAGAGGGAACACTTCCTAAACTCATTATATAAGACTATCATTATCTGAATATCAAAATCAGATATAGGAATTACAAGAAGAGAAAAGGTTTGGGTCAACATTACTTTTGAATATAGATGCAAAATATCTCAACAAAATACTAGCAAATAGAATCCAACAATATATGGAAAGAATTATACACTATGACAAAATACAATTTGTTCAGAATATACAAGGTTAATTTGATATTTGAAAATAAATTGGTGTAACGCACCAAACCAAAAAGCTAAAGAAGAAAATTTGTCTATCATATCAATACAGAAGAAGTATTAAACAAAATCCAAAACACGTGCATGTCAAAAATCTCAGCAAACTAGAAATAGAAAACTTTCTAAATTTGATAAAGAATATCTACAAAAAAAATCTTACAGCTAGCATACTTTATCCTGAGGAACTGGATGCTATGATTGAGAATAAGGCAGGATGTCTTCTCTCACCACTCCTATTCAGTACCATATTGGAAGTCCTTATTAGGGCAATAAGAGAACAAATAAATGATATATAAATAGATGAAAAAGAAAAAGAAAACTTTGTAGACAAATGATATGAATATTGCAGTAAACAATTCCAAATCAGCATGTATCACAAGCTTGTAGGATACAAGGTGATATAGAAAAGTCAATTGCTTCTTTATATATGAGCAATGTACAATTAAAATACAAAATAAAGGAATTATATTATTTACCATAATATTCAACACAATAAAATACTTAGGAATAAATTCAACAAAATATGTAGAAAGCCCAGATGTGGAAAACTATGAAAACCTTATCAAAGACATCAAATGGGATTGAAATAAATGAACATCATAAATGGGAAGACCCAATTTTGTAAAGATGTTAATTTTTACCAAATTGATCTACAGATTCAGTGCAAGCTCAGTTAGAATCCCAGGATGTTATTTTGTAGATAGTGCCAAACTTATTGTAAGATTTATAAGGAAAGACAACCTAGAAAAGCCTAGATAATAGTAAAAAAGAACCGAGTTGGAGGGTTCACATTATGTATCTATACTTACTATAAAGCTGCAGTATTTATACTGTATTCATACTTAATATAAAGTACGGTAATCAAGATAGCAAGGCATTGACAAAAGAATAGACATACAGATGAGAGTAACAGAATAGAAAGCACATAAATAGGTGACCGTAATTGTAGTTAACTGATTTTTTGACAGAGCAGCAAAATCTTCCGAAAAAACAGTGCTAAACAATTGAATACCTGTATTCAGGGAGGGGAAAAGGTGGAATCTCTCTCTCTCTCTCTCTCTCTCTCTCTCTCTCTCTCTCTCTCTCTCTCTCTCTCTCCTTCTCTGTCTCTCTATCTTACCCTTTTCAAAAATTAACTGAAAATGTGTTATAGTTTTAAGTGTAAAACCCAAAACTATAAAACTTCTTGAAGAAAACATATAAGCGTAAAACTGTGACCTTGAATTTAGTGATGAGTTTCCTCCCAGAAACATGTAACTCCAGAGCAACCATAACATCAGAAAAACATCAGAAAAATTCCATTCCAGCTGATTAGTGTTCTAAAAAATACCTGACCAGCGCTCTTCAAAAATGTCACGGTCATCAATCAAAAAAAAAGGACCTCAGCAAACATCACAGCCAGAGGAGGAGACTAAGGGCCTAAGGAGGTATGACAACTAAATGTAATGTGGCGTCCTGAATGGGATCCTGGAACAGAAAAAGAACATCAGCGAAAAACTGAGGAAACAGGAAGAAAGTGTAGAATCTAGTTAATTATAGTGTATCAATATTTGTTCACTATTTGTAACAAATGTATCATACCAATATAAGTTGTTAGTAATAGGGGAAATTATGTTGGACCCACATGAGACCTCTCTGCATTTTGTTCATAACATTCTTTAAAAATGTAAAACCTTTCTAAAAATACCAATTATTTTTTAAAACTATAAAAATATAGAAGCTTTCATTGTGAAAATATATAAATGACTGTATATATTAATAAGTTACATTTGTCAAAATGCTGATGTAGACACACAAAAAAAATTGTGCAAGCAGTTTGTATGTTTTTCTTATTATTAATCAGATCTTGAAAATTTTGAAACCTATTTTCTAAATCAATCTGAGGGTCTTATAATAGTATTAAATATTGTCATGAGTTCTTGAAATTTGGTTATAATTTCTTCAAAATCAGTTAAGAATTTTCAATCATAGAAATCAAATACTATAGTCCCAAAGATTTGGGTTTTGAAGCTTTTTGAGAATTGCAATTGTTTCAAAAACAAACCTTGAAATAAAAAAGATTTTGAAATATATCTCTACAAAACTAATAAAAGAAATAAATGAATTAAAGAAAAAAAATTAAAGGGCAGCAGAATTAATTCTGAATTTGTGTAACTGAATTAGGAGGATACTTTTTTGATAAATTTATACTTTGCATTACACTGGAATGAAATTGAGACGATCTATAATTGTGCCCCACTTACTTTTGGTAAAATGTTTAAATCAATCATAAATAGATATAGTAATGTCTTTGATGAGTTTTGCCTTATGAAAATATTTTTGAAATCATTATTTTTCTTGTAAACAAAAATACCATCTTTGAAAAATATGTAAATTAGTCTGTGATTTAAATTACGTGTAATAAATAATTAATTGCATAGCTATATGGTTCATGGGGGCCATACAGACTGACTTGAGATAAGTGAAGTAATATGAACTGTTTAGAATTAACTATTTGTGGCCAAAAGATTGTTAATATTGTTTTTAAACAGTGACAGATACATCAGGAAGAAATACATTGTATTTGATGTCTCTCATAAAAATAATATTACAGCTATCATAAAATGGCTGAATGAATAAATATCTTTAATATCTTCTTTAAATCTAAGTTCTATAATTTTATGAAAACAATTATTGTGAATAGATTGATACACTGTGGTTTTAAGTGGATGTACATATTGGATGTGAGGAGGTAGAACTTATACATTTCTTATGAATAGGTTCCATTTTTTATTACTGTCACTGGGTGTTTAACAGTTGCAAGGATTTATGATGAGATCACTAAAATTCTCAATTCTAGTGGTGTTCACAGTAAGAAAGCTGGCCAGGATTATAGTTACATATGCTTACAAAAATACAGCCTACATAAATCTCTATAAGCAAGACTGTGATATCAATGGAGTGAGAAAATAACAATCACTATTCTGAACAAAGGGAAAATTTCTCTGGCAGTATCTATATCAACTTTACAAAATTATTACTGTACAATATAGTAACAGATCTATTTAGGCAAAAATGTGACAAGACAGTTGCTTGACATTTAGTAAGTTAAATGTTTCTTTAAACAAATTAAAATGACAAATCCAATTAAATTGTTCAAACACTATTTTTTTCTACATTCCTTAAGATCTATTTCTCTTTGGGTGACCTTGTGAAGACAGGTTCTTAAAAATTGGCTGCAAATTTTTTCACTAAGATGGTGGAATCTGATGACACATAATACGAATCTAACTGGAGTAGAAAAAGGGGGAAAAATTGACAGAGGATTCATCTTTTGTTCCAGTAGTCTACTGAATCTGGTCTTATAGAAACAAATGAAATATAACCAATTTAAAAAGGGAAAAAGATGACAAATAAGAAGAAAATAATACAAAAAATAGATGCAGTAGAGAGAATTCAAAGTAGAGAGATTGTTGTTGTTTCACTGTTAATGGATAATGCTATTTTAAAAAAGAAATATAAGCTAATTGAATACCAAACATTTTATAGAATTTTGAAAAACTACTTAGAATAAATTACTGAAGCAATGAATAGTAAGTTAGAAAAAGTATGAGAGTAAAAAATTAAGATTTATGTATGAATAATAGCAATCATTCTATTTTTAATTTGATTTTTAAATTTTTTGAATTATACTTTCAGTTCTGGGGTATGTGTGCAGATAGCGCAGGATTGTTACACAGGTATACACATTTCACAGTGGTTTGCTGCATCCATTCCCCCGTCATCTATTAGGCATTTCTCCTAATGTTATCCCTCCCTGATCCCCCCAACCCCTGGCTATCCCTCCCCTAGCTCCCCCCTACCCCCAACAGGCCCTGGTGTGTGACGTTTCCCTTCCTGTGTCCACATGTTCTCATTGTTCAACATTCACTTATGAGTGAGAACATGTGGTGTTTGGTTTTCTGTTCTTGTGTCAGTTTGCTGAGAATGATGGTTTCCAGCTTCATCCATGTCCCTGCAAACCACAAGAACTCATCCGTTTATGGCTGCATAGTATTCCATGATGCATATGTGCCACATTTTCTTTATCCAGTCTATCACTGATGGGCATCTGTGTTGGTCCAAGTCTTTGCTATTGTAAACAGTGCTGTAATAAACATACGTGTGCATGTGTTTTTATAATAGAATTATTTATAATCCTTTGGGCATATACCCAGTAATGGGATTGCTGGGTCAATTGATATTTCAATTTATAGATCCTTGAGGAATTGCCACACTGTCTTCCACAATGGTTGAACTAATTTACACTCCCACCAACAGTGTAAGAGTGTTCCTGTTTCTCCACATCCCCTCCAGCATCTGTTGTCTCTAGATTTTTTAGTGATCACCATTCTAACTAGCATGAGATAGTATCTCAATGTGGTTTTGATTTGTATTTCTCTAATGACCAGTGATGATGAGCTTTTTTTCATTCTTTGTTGGCTGCATAAATGTCTTCTTTTAAAAAGTGTCTGTTCATAACCTTTGTCCACTTTTTGATGGGTTGTTTTTTTCTTGTAAATTTGTTTAAGTTGTTTGTAGATTCTGGATATTAGCCCTTTGTCAGATGGGTAGATTGCAAAAAATTTTTCCCATTCTGTTTGTTACTGGTTCACTCTAATGATAGTTTCTTTTGCTGTGCAGAAGCTCTTTAGTTTAATTAGATCCCATTTGTCTATTTTGGCTTTTGTTGCCATTGCTTTTGGTGTTTTAGTCATGAAGTCCTTGCCAGTGCCTATGTTCTGAATGGTATTGCCTAGGTTTTCTTCTAGGGTTTTTATGGTGTTAGTTCTTATGTTTAAATCTTTAATCCATCTGGAGTTAATTTTTGTATAAGGTGTAAGGAAGGGATCCAGTTTCAGCTTTCTGCATATGGCTGGCCAATTTTCCCAACACTATTTATTAAACAGGGAATCCTTTCCCCATTGCTTGTTTTTGTCAGGTTTGTCAAAGATCAGATGGTTGTAGATGTGTGGCATTCTTTCTGAGGCCTCTATTCTGTTCCATTGGTCTATATCTCTGTTTTGGTACCAGTACCATGCTGTTTTGATTACTATAGACATGTAGTACAGTTTTAAGTAAGGTAGTGTGATGTCTCCAGCTTTGTTCTTTTTAATTAGGATTGTCTTGGTTATGTGGGCTCTTTTTTGGTTCCATATGAAGTTTAAGGTGGTTTTTTCCAGTTCTGTGAAGAAGGTGAATGTAGCTTGATGGGGATAGCATTGAATCTGTAAATTACTTTGGGCAGTATGGCCATTTTCATTATATTGATTCTTCCTAACCATGAGCGTGGAATGGTTTTCCATCTGTTTGTGTCCTCTCTTATTTCCTTGAGCAGTGGTTTGTAGTTCTCCTTGAAGAGGTCCTTCACATCCTTTGTTAGTTGTTTTCCTAGGTATTTTATTCTCTTTTTAGCAACTGTGAATGGGAGTTAGCTCTTGATTTGGCTCTCTGTTATTCATGTAAAGGAATACTTGTGAATTTTGCACATTGATTTTGTATCCTGAGACTTTGCTGAAGTTGCTTATCAGCTTAAGGAGATTTTGGGCTGAGATGATGGGGTCATCTAAATATACAATCATCTTGTTTGCAAATAGAGACAATCTGACTTCCTCTTTTCTTCATCGCATACTCTTTATTTCTTTTTCTTGCCTAATTGCTCTGGCCAGAACTTCCAATACTATGTTGATTAGGAGTGGCGAGAGAGGGCACTCTTGTGCCAGTTTTCAAAGGGAGTGCTTCCAGTTTTTGCCTATTCAGTATGATATTGGCTGTGGGTTTGTCATAAGTAGCTTTTATTATTTTGAGATATGTTCCATCAATACCTAGTTTGTTGAGCGTTTTTAGCAAAAAGCGCTGTTGAATTTTGTCAAAGAACTTCTTTGCATCTATTGAGATAATCAGGTGGTTTTTGTCTAGAAACATTCTAGTAATTTCACACTAAGAAAGAAACAAAGGGAAAAATCAGTGTTCTTTTGAAGGTAGGTCTTGAGGTAAGCATAGAAGAGGAAAAAGTATAGGACAACTCATATAACTGTTAGCTAATTATATCATAACCAAATAAGATTATAACAAAATATATACTTTCTGGGAATTTTAAAAAACATTAATAAATAATGTAAATTTTTTTAAAGAGCAGTGGCATATCCTTCTAAAATTTGAATTCTGTTTATTATAATAAAGCCATTTGGACACTTCATGCAGTGATAGACTATTTGAGTGTTTGTTTAACATTATGCATTAAAAATTTTGCTTTAATATTTTTCATTTAATTGAAAACAATTAGGTGTTCACTTTCTACCAGGAAAAGGTAATTGATTTAATGACAATAATTAAAAGTTAACAAAAGTGAAAGTAACTAAAAATGCATAGATGCATATAAAAAAAGATCATGTAAGCAGATGACATATGATGTTAAATATGCTTCTCTAGACATGTCTTTTTAATCTCAAATGTGTAAGAAAGATATCATAGCAATATCCTGTATATAAAAAATATATATTTAAATTTTTCTTTTTTTTATGTTGCTTTTCTATTAAAAATACACAAATGCCAGATATAGGTGACGGAGGGATGGAGGCAGCAAACCACATTGCCATGTATGTACCTATGCAACAATCCTGCATGTTCTGTACATGTACCCCAGAACCTAAAGTGCAATAAAATATTATATATATATGCAAAATACCTACAGTGGATATTACAGTGTTACATTGTTATAATATAAATGGAGGATAGATATTTCATTTAGTGATCAATAAAAAATATTATGAAATACAATTTTCAAATCCACAAGTCTCTTGTACAGATTACCCAGAAAGGAGTCACCTGTGTGCCAACTTTGCTGCCTGGTTTGTATCTTCCCAAACTCTGGCCACTGAACCCCTCATTATACATATTGTTCAATCACGGAAACTAGCGTTGATGTGACTGGTTATTCCCCAGGCCAATTCCATGTTCTATCCCATTTCTATTTTACTCAGAGCCTTATATCTAATTTTCCATTGGTGCTAAAAGAATAATGCTGGCCTTCTTGCTCAGAAGTGTTCTATCATGATTTTATGTAAATAGTGGATGCACAGAAATGATTTGGACTATTATAAAGTATTTTATAAATTATAGCTATTTAGTAGTGTCTTTAATTATAGGGGACAAATGTAAACCATTGTTTTTAAACTGTTTCTTATCAGCAATGTTTAAGAGGTATAGCACTGCTTATTTTGTCAAATCTAGTAAATTTGAATCAAGTAAATTTTAGGATTGGTAAATTACTTTTTTCTCCAGATCTGAATCCTAAGCCTGTCTTTCTTGCATCCTCAGAAACTGGCAGGGTTTTTGTTTTGTTTTCTTTCCTTTTTTCTCTTATTCACCCAAAGCTTTGGTGATTGCCTCTAATTCAATCTTGGAACACCACCACACTGCAGCTCTTTCAGTACAAGAATCTAATGCTAACCTGTCTACATTGGCTGTTTGAAAGCACATTGAAAATCAGGCCACCTGTAAATAGAACTGTATGGAATAGACATATTCATCTGTGGAACGAATATATAAGTAAAGGAAAGACCAGGTGAGGAAAGCTAAAACTGGTGGAAGCAGGAAGTGTTTCTACAAATAAAAAAGTAATAATGTTTTCTTTTTCTCTTAAAACTAGGACTTAATCATTTGAGAGTGGGAAACCAGAATCAGATAAACTGATTTTTAAATTTCTCCTGTATCATTTTTAAACATAAACTCTTTTATCTCAGAAAAATTTTAGATATAGAGAATTATTACAAAGACAGTACTGAGAGATCCCATATACTCCACACCTGCTTCCTTATTCATAATTTACATTAGTATGGTGTCTCTGATATCATTAATAAACAGATACTGATTCATTGAGATAAAAGTTCACAATTTCCTCAGATTTACTCATTTTTTTCCCTAATGGCCTTTTTCTGTTCCAGAATCCAATCCAGGATGCCACATTTCATTTAGTTGTCATCTATCCTTAGATTTCTCTCGGCTGTGACAATTTTTCAGTCTTTTTTTCTTTTTGATGATAACAGTTTTGAGGGGTACTGGTCAGGTATTTTGTAAAACATCCCTCAACTGCGATTTATCTGGTGGTTTTGTTGTACATAGACTGGGAGGAAGACCACAGAGATAAAGTGTTACCTTCGTTACATTATATCATAAATATGATTTATCACCGTGGATGCTCATCTTGATCACTTAGATTGATGTTAGGCTCCTCACCTGAAAAGTTACTTCTTTTCTTCTCCCTTTCCATACTTTATTCTTTGGAAGACCTCTATCACAAATCCATAAGTCGATCAAAGAGGAGGGGTCTTTCAAAGAGAAGAGTATGGAAAGGAAGAAGAGAAGTGGTCATTGTGTTAAGCCCACATTTGAAGAGTGGGAATTTATGCTCCATCATCCTGAGAGAAAAACCTACATGAGTTAGAATTCTTCTGCACAGGAACATTTTCTATTTCCCTCATTGATTTCTTTCATCAATCACTAATTTGTATTGGTATATAATCACAGATATTTATTTTCTATTCTCTATTAAAATCCTACACAATTTCATTTATTTTGTTGTTCAACCTGCTACAGCTTTGGCCATTGGGTATGCTTTCAGTTGGCTCATGCATGTCTTTAGCAAACCCTCATCATTGAAGGGACATTTTTGTGGGAAGAAGGGAAATATTTTCCTAATTTTTGAAGCTAGATGTTGTTCCAGACTCATTGTGCATATTTCTTGCATCTGGCCTAGAATCACCTATTTCTCCAAAGAGCCCTTGATATGTTTACTGTAGAATGGTATTAGAAACCAAGATTTGAGTACTAGGTGTGCTTGTGACATCTGGAGTGTGCTTGTTGTTATGCTCTGAAGGGGGTATATGTATATATCCTAATCTATGTAGATAGACATTTCTATAAATACTTATGCAAGTAGACATTTGTTTTTGGTATTTATCCTGCTTTATGTTCTCTTCACTTCTTGAATCTGTGGTTTGGAATCTGTCATGAATTTCTGAAAGTTTTGTTATTATTACTTCAAATATTTCTTCTGTTGTGTTCCCTTACATTTCCTTCTGGGATCCCAACTTTGTGTGTGCTTATACTTTTTCAGATTGTCCTACAGTTATTTGATGTTTTCCTCTACTTACTTTTTTTCATTCTTTTTTTCTCTTTGTATTTCAGTTTGAGAAGTTTCTATCGATACATCTTCACCTACTCCTCAGTTATATTCATTCTTATGGTAGGTTGATTGAAGGCATTCATCATTTCTGCTATAGTGGTTTTGATTTCCAGCATTTTCTTTTTATTATTTCTTAGGATTTCCATCTCTTTTGTTACATTATCAATCTGTTGTCTCCTTATTTCATTAAAGGCCTTAACATATTAGTCATGTTAAATTCCTGTCTGATAATCCCTAAAATATGAGTCATATCAATCTAGTTCTAATACTTACACTGTCTTTTCAGACTGTTCTGTTTTGCCTTTTAGATTGCCTTGTAACTTGTTCTTGATATCCAGGCACATTTCTTCAGGCAATGGAATCTAAGGTTAGTATGCCTTTAGTTGAGAATTTACGTTAATATTGGTAGGTGCTTTGTTGAATGTTTTCTGTGGGTATAGACGCCAAGGCTTCAACCGCCTGTAGTGACCTTGTATTTGTCTTTCTTTTTATCTGTGCCTTACAACTCTTCCAGCTCTTTTCCATTATTATTATACCAGAGAATTGATAATATTGAGCTAGGTGTTGCGAAGGGTGAGTTTTACATGTTTACTTCAGTTAAATCTCAGTCTTTTAGTTGTCTGTTGTGTGTTATGTTCACCAATGTTTCTTGTTTGATGAGAAAGAAAGCTTAGGGACTAGTGGAGGGAAAGAATGCTCTTCCTTCGTCTGACTGGGACACAAGTCTCTGGCAGCCTTTTCCCCTGGAGAGTAGACATTTTAAATGAAAAAGGCTGTGCATGAACTTTCCAAAAATTGCTCTTCCTTTGCCCCTACTCCAAGCACAAGGCACTATTTCCTGGATTTCCCCTATAAAAACCTGGTGTCTTTCCTGAAGGTAAAACTCATAAAAGTCTGGGTATTCCTCTTCACCTGCACCTCTGAGGATTTTTCATTTATACACCAGTTCCTATTGAGCATCCAGAAATTTTGCAAATTCATCACTTACGTGTTATTACCAGTCTATGTCTCCAGCAGCTTGTCTTTTAGATAATTAGATTCTTGACTGTGACTTTCCTGGATCCACTTGTCTTTCTAGATTTCAGGATAGTAATTTGTCTTACAAACTCATTTCTCTGGATCCAAAAAAAAAAAAAAAAAAAAATCATTGGTTTTCAGTTTATTTGCTTTTTTTTTCCTGTTGTAAGATGAAAGTGAGAACTTCTAACCTTGTTACATGTTGGAACTTAAATTGGAAGTTCCAACCAGCTTTACAATTCTTCTTTGTTTTCTTCTTTTTCTATGAGATTGCTCAGTTGATAGTGGCCTCTAGTGGAAATTACTATTTCCTCTTCCCTCTATTTATGCTTTACCTTAATCTTCCTTTTGAAAGTTCTTACATGGTTACTTGAATTTTTTGAAATATTGCATTAGTATTATTTTATTTTTGGCATTTGCATTTCCTTCTTTTTCCTGTTTTGCTGCTGGAAATCTCTAAATTGCATGATGGCAACTTCCCAAGTCAGGCATCCTTTCTTCCAGCCTGTAATATGATAGGTGGGCACTGATTTAAAATAGAAAATTTTAACTCAGGTCTTTGAGTAAAATTAGTTCCCTTGATTATTTTTAGGCCTTCTTTGGGTGAATGTCTTGAAATATGCTAATTATAAGGTTTAGGTGTATTTACTTACTTATGCTTGCTTTCTTTTCATTCCTTATCACCATATTTCTATGTGTATAAATCACACAAATTGAAAAATTACTAACGTAAATCCTTTCTCAAAATCTTCCTTGATACTTCAGCTTAACATTTTCAAAATTATGCTTATAAAAAAGCAAAAAGTAATTTTTAAAAGACATAACGTTCTAATCTTTTATTTCTTTTGGGTCATACTCACATATTTATATTCTACTCCATCAATTAAAAAAAGAATGGTAGCAAAAGAGACATTTGAAAATCCATAAGCTCCACTAAGATTTATGTATGTTTCTGAAAGGGATAATGGCCCTAAAGGGAATTACTGCAAAACTTAGAAAAAGAGTCATATTTCTATGGGGCTAAAATTTTTCAGGTACTGAAGAAAGAGAAGATTCCAGGCTTGTCATATCATAAGTTGTATGGCATCTGCTTAGGCAACTTGTGAGTAAAACATGTGCTTTCTTAATTCTCTAGTTAGTACTTGTACACCACTATCATAATGATTACAATGAACTGTAGTGGCCTGAAAGGACCTACTATCTCTGAGAGCAACATATAAGCACTATGTGAATTCATTCAGTTTGGTGGAGATTCAGGGTAAATTCCAAATGTGGATGAGTAAATCAATTAATTTATCTTTAAAAAAATGTTTAAAAATACATAAATACAAGCATATCAGGTTGCTAGTACTTTAAATGAAAATGTTACAATATGATGATATCTCAATAAGAAAAATATCCATTTGCAAACTAAAAAGTAGAAAATATACATCTTTACTTTGTATATCACCTGTAAGAAGGTTAATCACAAAGTACAAGGGATTAATTATATTCAAATTACCTGATACATTGTTCTAGGCAATTCTTTTAAAATCTTTGCAAGAGGGCCCTCAAAATGCAAATGATTTATATTCAATTATGGTTTTTAAAAATGAGAGCACTTAAAAAGTATGTTTTAAGACTTGATATATTTATATTCTGGTATTTGACACATAATTATCTCAGTTGTTGGCAGATTTCACTAAATTTGGGATTGAAATGAAAAAATAAAGCAAATTTATTTTATTTATTATTAATTATTTTATTTATTATTATTTTCTTTACCTGATTTATTCTTATTATCTATGCACAAAACTGTGCATAGATAATAAGAATAAATCAGGTAAAGAAAAATAATGTTTCCCAAGTCTACACATTTTAAATACATTGTCTGATATAGCAAACATAATGTTAGTGCTTGAAACCTGAGATAAAATTTTCTTAAAGATGTAGTAATATTTTTATAACCTACAGATATGAACGTAAACTATGACATTGTAAAGAAAAACTCAAAGTTAAGAAGTTATATTTTTAAATAAAGAATGCCAGAGAAGTGTTATATAGTTCTCAATGAAACACATCAAATCTAGGATAGAAATAAATCATTTTTCACTAATTCAATTTTAAAAATGGAAAATTAATTAAAATGTAACTTCTTTAAAAAGAAAAACTCAGTTATTGACAATTTGGCTAGGTTTAGTTTCTAGATTAATATATTAAATGCTCATGGCAAGTATTTTCATTGGAACATTTTCATTTTATTTTTCATGTGTTTGGTGAATTATAAAAATAATCGAATTATGTATTCAAAATACAACTGGGCCAACCAAAATCAATCATAGCAGTAGGAGAGAAAAATGACAATAAATAGGAATTAACTCACACTAAGACTTAATTGAGGTGACTCCAGGGGTTAGATATATATATATCTCTACATATAATATGTTCATTTTATATTGCAATAGCATCATCAGGGATGAAAGTCCTGGACCAATATTGACTTTTGAAAACAAAGCCTTTTGTTTTCTAAATTATAGGAATAATAAGCAACAAAATATTTAGAGTCAATTGGGGAAAATTTACAGTACTAGTTTTCTCATATTTTAAATACTTTTCCCTTTAGGAATTCTAGAATAACTAGCTCCTTTCAACTGGGTCATTCTAAGACTTACAAAAAGGAGAAATGTAGAGGTCCTTTACAAAGAGTATGTAAGTTAATCTTTTAGTTATTTCATGGAGTTACTTGTGTATGTATCAGTAATCCAGGACATGACTATGTATGTGTGTGCACATGTGCATATGCATGCATGCACGAGATAGAGATGTTATCCTTGCTTTGGAAAAGAATGATAAGCTAGAATTCTAAGTATTACTTAATTTTCTTGATTGTTTAATTTAATTACCCAAACAATCAAGGAAAATCAAGTAATACTTAGAATTTTATTTTATTTGTAATTTTGAGACAAGGTCCCACTCTGTCACCCATGCTGGAGTGCAGTGACCTCAACATGGCTTACTACAGCCTTGACCTCTCAAGTTTAAGAGATTTTCCCACCTCAGACTCCTGAGAAAATGGGACTGCAGGAGTGCATGACCACACAAGGTTAGTACAGGCACAGTCTTACCATGTTGCCCAGGCTGGTCTCAAACTCCTGAGCTCAAGCGATCTCCTGTCTCAATCTCCCAAAATGCTGGTATTATAGGTGTGAGCCACTGCACTTGGCCCAATACTTAGAACTTTAGATTCATCATCTCACTTTGGCAAGACCAAGAGGAGGCTGTTTTCAGTTGCAAATCCTATTACTGCACTTTATTTTGAAGTTTCTCTAAAATAAAGGAGAATGCTTACACATTCTATAGCCAAGAATGCTACATCCATTTTATATCTGCATTTCTTCTAATAGGGAATGCATAATGACCTTTGAATCATTTTAACATTTTTCTGTCTTTTTTTCTGTTTCTTCCTTCAGATCTGAAAATCATAGGATGCTGTAAAGTTATAATCCCATCTTATTGGGTACAAAACTCTTGGGAAGATTAGCTGAAGAATGCCATAAACACCTTTGATCTCAATGATGCATTTTTTTTTTTACTGAAAATACTTGTGTAAAATCAGAAAATCAGAATCTACTGCATTGAACGCCATATCTGTGGAAACACACATTTTGGTAAGAAAAAGGTTATCCCTAAACAAAAAATATGTGGTTTTTTTTTTTTTCTTCTAAAATACTGACTAGGTGACAACATCCATTGTAGATGATGTAAAAATATTTGAGACAATTCTCTGCTAACAATCATCTCTCTTAAATGACCTAAATATCTAAAACCTGTGCTATTATGCTTTAATTTACCATAGACAATTGTGACCAATGCAGAGCAATTTGCATAAAGTCACCTTAATACAGATAACTCAAGAATACATAAAAAAATAGCTTGGGTACTGACCAATGCATTTATATAATCTTCTGTGGACTTTCTGAGATAGTCTAGCATAATCATATTTATGATTTGGAGTAAAATACGAAATTATTGCATATAACCTTCTACTCAATGTGAAATCCTCACATTAATACTATATATAACAGATTTTATTGTCTAATTTTTATATGGCAAACAGGTAAAAGATTCAAAATGGTATGATTGAAATAAAATTACATAAATAATCAGCTACATAAGTTTAATTTACATTGGCACATATTTACCGTATATATAATCCACATCCTTCTAGCATAAACTCATTCATACTTTCACATGTTATTCATACCCCCTCTTTTCTAGGAGGCCATTCTATTATATCTCTATCTGATTTTGAGCTCTTTCCTTATCTTCTCCAAATATACATAGGCCCAACTTTATTTTAGCAATGCCTTTCTGATTTGCAGATATTTTTTCTTTCTTTCTATACTCCTCAGATAATAGATCATCTTTGCTTCTGCAACAAGTTTTTTTCATCTATCACATTTGAATAACCTGTAAATCTGGATTTAATTTTACATGTCATTCTTAACTTCATTTATTTGGTTCATTTCAAAATTTATAGATTTTCCTACTGTATTTGAAAATTATCACAATTTCTCTAATAATTGAAATTTTGTACTCTTTCTTACTCTTGTTTTTATTACTCTGCACAGCATTTCCTCTTCTTTCACTGAACTAATTATTTTATTATGATTTACCCGAAGTTTTTGTCCTTGGTCCTATGACTCCTAAACTCCATTATTAGATAAAATGCATACCTGTCTTCCATGATATTCTCTAATCTCCACAGCTGAGCGCTGTTCATCCTGTATACAGATCCAGTTCTCTTGATCTATTAACTCAATGCACCTTGTGGTCAAGATAAATGTGTGAAATTGGCTTCATTCATTTATCTACTTACTTTTTCAATAAGTAAATATGTATTGGACGCTTTTTTTATACTTTTTTTTATTTTTATTTTTTTTTGTTAATATATATACTTTTTATTGCATTTTAGGTTTGGGGGTACATGTGAAGAACATGCAAGATTGTTACATAGGTACACACATGGCAGTGTGATTTGCTGCCTTCCTCCCCATCACCTATATCTGGTATTTCTCCCCATGCTATCCCTCCCCAACTCCCCACCCCCCGCTGTCCCTCCCCTTCTTCCCCCCAAATGACCC
>PVKV010017995.1:0-46053 GCA_004027835.1 Alouatta palliata
TAGAAGGGTGAAGGGGGCATGGGGACAGAGATGGGAACCGGGCTTGGCTGTAGAAGGGTGAAAGGGACATGGGGGCACAGATGGGAACCGGGCTTGGCTGCACGGGGAGAGCAGCATCGCTGTCAGGCCACATGGCTGGATCACATCGTGTTCATCCAGGAGTGCACCACAGCCGTGTCTCATCGGTAACAGATAAGGTCCTTGGCTTGGTGAATGCTTTTCTTAATGAATTCGAGCAAGAATGAATGAATGAATGGGAACATTCAAGGTTATCCCCATGATAACATGGCTGTCACTTCTGATGACTTCTACTTTGGTGCTGGGAGGCTTGCAGCTGCAGACAATCTGACGTGAGCTCCGGCTCCTGGTGAATCTCACATTCACCCAACAGCATCGTTGGGGAACATGGAGAGGGGACAGCTGAGGTGGGGGATGGGCTGAGTGGTCAGGCCACTGGAAACTGGTGGGCTTTGTGTGGGACAGACCTTCACCATTACCCACAACACTGCAGGACTCCTGCCAGCCTGGGGGAGCCGGGTGAGAGTAAGAAGGGTGGGTCTACCTTGCACTTCAGAAAGCAGCTCTGAGTTTTCTGGAAGCCCCAGGGAAAAGGGAAAGCCCTAGAGTTGACACTGGGGGACATGGTTCTAGGTGAGACCCCCTCCTCCTGGCCACGTGGAATGGCCTGGCTGAGCCCCAACTCATTCGTGCACTGACGCTACCCATTCTGGAATGTTTCTGGAAGTTTCTCCTCCTCCCTTGCTTAGAACGGGATGGGGCATCTGAAGGTGGCATATTCTAGACGTGCTTACAGTGGCTGATGACCAATAGGGTGGTTTAGAGAGGCGCTGCCTCACCCAGCAGACAGTAGCCTCGCTCTGGGCCACCCCGAGGGCCCATCCTGGAAGAAGAATGCATTCAGGCAGAGCACCCACAGTTGTGTGTGGGGAAACGCTGCCAAGCCCCATGGGATTTACCCTCTAGGGGTTGGAAAGCCATTAGGAAGGAAACATGGGGCTTCTTAAAGCCCAGTTTTGTAGTGTCCTGCCGAGAGGTGACCCTCTGCTCAGAGGCTGAGGCTGTTGGTGCTAATGCTTTCTGGCATGTGACTCCCTTAGACAGAGCCAGGGATGTGGGCACCGGGCACCTGGCACCCGGCTGCTCCTTCCTTCAGGCACCATGAGGTCGTCTCCCTCCGTGAGCTGCGGGGCTGGGGGCGTGCCCATTGGGGCTGTAGCCTGGGCTGGGGCATGGTGCACAAGGGCCTGTGTGCCCAGCTCGTTCGGGCCGTGGCCTGGCTGTGAGGACGTGGGCCGGCTGCTTGGCGCCTGACCCTTTCATCTGCCCTTTTTGTGAGTGAGAAAACGTGGCCAGGCTGCTGTTACTCCTGAACCAGTGCTCTCTGCCCTCCCAGTTCTGTCCTCACCAGTCTTCTCACAGGTCCCCATCTGTGTTGGGGGTCTTGTGGCAAGTCAAGGGCAGAAACCATCATCAGCCTGGGTTTCCTCATCTGTAGCTTAAGGCCCATGTCCCCCCTCCCACCCTAAGATGAAAAGAGAAAACACAGTTGTGGGTTACAGAAGCTGGTCTAGAAATGTTGGATTTTAGGCCGGGCGCGGTGGCTCACGCCTGTAATCCCAACAATCTGGGAGGCCAAGGTGGGCGGATCACCAAAGGTCAGGAGTTCGAAACTGGCCTGGCCAATATGGTGAAACCCCATTTCTACTAAAAATGCAAAAAATTAGCTGGGCATGGCGGTGGGTGCCTGTAATCCCTGCTACTCGGGAGGCTGAGGCAGGAGAATCTTGAATCTGGGAGGTGGAGGTTGCATCGAGCCGAGATCACACCACTGCACTCCAGCCTGGGTGACAGAGAGAGACTCTGTCTCAAAAAGAAAAAAAAAAGTTGGTATTTTTTCCTTCTTATTTGACTCAGCTCGTTGCATTTTGAACCCCCTCCCTGTGTGCAGTCTCTCCTCTGGAAAGAGTCAGGTCGGTTGTTCCTGGCCCTGCCTTGCCTGCTGGCAGGACTGGCCGGCGGCGTGGCTGTGCCTCTGTCAGCAGGGCCTGTCTTTCTTGCCCACCGGACTGTGAAGGCAGGGACCCCATCTGGACAGGGACTGTGTCAGCATCTGCAGCATGTGGCTGGATCTCGGGGGCTGAGCTGCAACCCCCTCCAAGTTGGATTCAGAAGGGGATTCAGATGGGGAAGGATTCAGGCCTTTTCCAGGAAGGAGTGGGGTGTGAGCTCCCAGGCTCCCAGCTGGGACCTGGCGCAGTTTTCAGTACTGATTTGCAGAGTGACTAAAGGATGTGTCCCCTGCCCTTTGAGACCAGCCTGATGCTGTAGTTGAGATAGAAGGACGTGCGTGTCCTGGTGGTGCACCTGGGAGGGGCCCTCCGCTCCTTGAGTGGCGAGCCCCCTCTCAGCTTGTTCTCTTCCCTGCACAGTGGACGCGGATGTCCTCATGGAGGCTTGCTGTGCGGACGGAAACCGGATGGCCACCCATCAGAAGGACTGCTCGCTGCCTTATGTCTCGGAATCCAAAGAATGCAGGTACATTTGCCAGTGGCCACTGTTTCACTGGAACAGTGTTCCTTTAGAGGGAAGCAGGGGAGGAAGGGACAGGGTGTGCCAGACCTATCGGGAGAGGCTGGACACCCAGGCCCGGATCTATCCAGGCTGCGGGTGCTGCAGTGGGTGACCCCTGCCTCCCTCATGGCACAGGGCCTTGGCCTACCCTTCCTGTGCCACTCTGATTGTCAGGGTGTCTGTCTCCTTCACTGGGAGCAAGAAGATGTGGGCTTGTGGCTGCCCTGCCACAGCTGGGCAGCTGTGGACAAGTCAGTTTCCTCTTTAAAAAAAGAGGGACCCAGGCATGGTGGCTCACACTTGTAATCCTAGCACTCTGGGAGAGCAAGGCGGATGGATCACAAGGTCAGGTGTTCAAGACCAGCCTGGCCAAGATGGTGAAACCATTTCTCTACTAAAAATACAAAAATTAGCCGGGTGTGGTGGCACGTGCCTGTAATCCCAGCTACTCGGGAGGCTGAGGCAGAGAATCGCTTAAACGCAGGAGATGGAGATTGCAGTGAGCCGAGGTCATGCCTCTGCCCTCCAGCCTGGGTGACAGAGTGAGACCCCATCCCCTGATAATAATAATAATAGTGAAAACCCCAGCAAGCCTGTGTGGAGTGCCTACTTTGTGTGGAGGCTTTGATATACATTATCTCATTGAACCCTGTCATGAGCCCCGTTTGATAGAACAGGAGACCAGGCTTTTCCTGGTTGTCCAGCTGGTAAGCAATGAGGTGAGGATCCGAACTCGAAGCACATGTCAGGAGGCGAGGGTGTGGAAGCATCCAGCATTTGCCATTCATTTGTTTTCTCTGCCTCAAGTCTGAGTCGAAGTGGCTGTGGTGTGTGGAGCCAGGGGTGTGCGGTGGAGAGCTGTCGTGGAAAGAATGCACAGGGACAGCTCACCCGGCTCACCCACATCCTCCCGGAGATTTGCATTTGTGCTGGGGTGTGCACGGGTTGCTGCCTTCCAGCAGTGTTGAAGGACATAGATCCTGGTGGAGGAAATTCTTGAAAAGTCAAAAGCATTCTAGACCAAACAAAGGAAAACAGGAAGCTTGCACGGTTTGAATTGACTGGGAGACCATGCAGTCAGGATTTATGGGGCATCTGATGAGTGGGAGCCCTGATCCTGGCTTGCAGCGGATACAGGAAATGCTGGAAGTGTCAGAGGGGCTGCCGATAGTTCTGCAGTGAGGCTGTGGGTGATCAGCACCAAGCATTTGCTGTACCCTCTGCACGGACAGCTGCCAGCCTGGCCCCAGGAAGGACAAGGGCTGGGGAAGTGGACCAACCTGGTTGGGTTTCTGGCTGGATGACCTGAGCCAGCTCAAAGGCACCATGATACCTCCTTTTCGGGGCTGTTATAATGATCAGAGATTAGCTGGGTGAGTTCTAATTGCAGCACTTTGGGAGACCAAAGTAGGTGGATCACCTGAGGCCAGGAGTTCGAGACCAGCCTGGCCAACATGGTGAAACCCCGTCTCTACTAAAAATACAAAAATTAGCCAGGTGTGGGGGCTGGCGCTTGTAATCCCAGCTACTGGGGAGGCTGAGGCAGGGGAATCACTTGAACCCAGGAGGTGGAGGTTGCAGTGAGCCGAGATTGAGATACTGAGCTCTAGTCCGGGCAACAGAGCAAGTCTCTGTTTCAAAAAAAAAAAAAAGAAAAAAGATAGCTCCAAAATTTGTCAACGCCATTGGTGAGTGGAAGTCAGTAGTGACTAACATCCTTATTCGCCCAGACAGCTGCCGAATCTGTGGCCTCGGTCTCTCTGTCTGCACATGGAGGGGTTACACTGGCTGGTGCCTCACTTTCTTTGATCTCAGTAGGTGTTAATAATAGTAGCTCCCTGTTATGGGCTAAATTGTGTCTTCCCAAAATCCATCTGGTGAGGTCCTAACCCCCAGTATCTCAGAATGTGACTCTATTTGGAGACAGGGACTTTAAACAGGTGATAAGGTTAAGTGAGGTCATTCGGGCAGGCTCTAATCCAACAGGACTGGTGTCCTTCGAGGAAGAGGTGAGGACACAGACACTGACTGGGGACACAGGGAGAAGATGGCATCTGCAGGCTCAGGAGTGGGGCCGCAGGAGGAACCCACTGCCCTGGGACCCACCCGGAGAGGGAGTTCCTTCTCTCTTTATGGGAAGTGTGGGTGCAAGTCCAGACTCTCCTGTGGCTCTCGACTTGTTTCTGGTGGTCCTCGCTTTATCACGAGGGGCCTTGGGAAATTCTGGCTAGGTATCGTGAGTTTCCATTTGACAGTATCCCTGGAACATGTGGTTCAACGCCCGGGACACCACTCAAGGGTCCCCAGATGTGAGTGACTGGCCAGTTGTGTCACTTAGGCCCCAAGAGGCCCACTGACTCATCCCAGTGGACACACAGGCCAGAGGCCACATACATGTCCTACACTGCCTCTCAAGTGAGGCACTGAGCCACCTGGCTCTGCCTGTGTCACTGCCCTGTGGTTCCAGGTGCTGTCTGCTGCCCTCCAACCATTCCCGTGGGCTTCCCCTTTATCCTGTTCTCATTGGCCATGCAGTCTGCGCCAATCAGAGGCGGAGCCTGGGCTCCAGCTCACAGTGAGATGGAGCCCATGTAAGCGTTCAGCAGGCAGGCTGTGCTGTCCTCGTGTGAGCTGGTCCCCGCCCCAGCCTCCGCAGTCTGGAGAGGTCAGAGCTCCTGTCTGGGTGAGGCAAGGACTGCAGGTGGGGGGTGTGGCCAGCAGCACAGTGATGCTAATGAAGGGGCTTTCTAATGAGATTATCATTTTTAATGAAGGCAGGGAAGGGTTAGGGTAGATCAGAAACCAAATCTGATTTATAAGAATCCTCTTAATAGTGATATTTAAAAGATGCAAGGAAACAAGGATCACTGCCCACCTGGTTTGTCTGTTCTGTTAGCCAGTTATTTTTTCTTTCTTTACTTTTTTTGAGATGAAGTCTCGCTCTGTCCCCCAGGCTGGAGTGCAGTGGCGCCATCTCAGCTTGCTGCAACCTCCACCTCCCGGGTTCAAGTGATTCTCCTGCCTCAGCCTCCTGAGTAGCTGGGACTACAGGTGAACCCCACCATGCCTTGGTAGAGATGGGGTTTCACCAAGTTGGGCAGGCTGGTCTGGAACTCCTGGCCTCAAGCCATCTGACACCTTGGGCTCCCAAAGTGCTAGGATTATAGACATGAGCCACTGTGCCCAGCCGAGTTCTCTTCTTTTGAAGTGGCATTCTGTGAGGCTCACCAGCTGAAGTAAAATCAGTTTTTGTTCGTTCAACAAATCTTTGTTGGTTCTTGATGCTCAGGAAGAGACAGGATGAAAGCCATGGGCAGGGGAGCCCAGGCCAGCCGTCCTGTGCAGAAGTTGAGGGTGTGAGGGCCCAAAAGACGGGCGTCAGCTCCCCCAGTGGATGAGAGGCTCGGAGAGGACTGCAGGGAGAGTGCGACCTCTCTGTAGCCATGGGCTGTAGCCAGGCAGGGGTTAAGCAGCCTGCAGCTTCAACAAGGACACTTTCGGGGTGGTCAGGAGATGGCAGCTTTGATGTTTTCCCATCATATATCATCTTGACTCCAGGTCTCCACCAAGGCCTGACATTCCTTGGGATCCAGATCTAAATCCTCCTAAAACTTTGGATTAGATTAAACCCACGTGCCCTTCAGCATCTTTTGGAGGAATTTGGACACACGCAGTGAAACCTAAAGCAGGTCCCTGGCTGACATTTTCCAGTCCA
Organism: Alouatta palliata; assembly: GCA_004027835.1. Lineage (NCBI taxonomy): Eukaryota > Metazoa > Chordata > Mammalia > Primates > Atelidae > Alouatta > Alouatta palliata. The sequence continues at coordinate 6,308 of PVKV010017995.1, forward strand.
GCACCTCTCTGACCCCTTCTTTGTTTTGCAAATCTCACTGAGGGCCTGCTAGGTACCAGGCTCCGTTCTGGTGCATGGGGATACACGGATGAACGGAATACGCAAAGTCCCCTGGCCTCTCGGAGGTGGCATTCTACAGGGGATGCAGAATGTAAAGTAAGTAAAAAGTCAGTCTGATGGTTTGCAGGAAGAGAGGATGAGCCGTGCGGGAAACAGGGAGGGATGGGGCTTCTGCTCACGGTGGGTTTACAATTTTAGACAGAGCTGTGGGGATGGCCTCACTTTGCCAGGACCTGAAGGGGGCAAGGGAATGGGGAGTATGGAAAGTGGGAAGAGCATCCTAGGCCGGGGGAATAGCCAGCGTGAGAGCCCAGAGGAGAGTGCGTGCAGGCACTGGGTGGCACAGCAGTGAGCCAGGGGGGCTGGAGTGGAGTAAGGGCCAGTCCCCATAGAGGCTGAGGGGGTGGGGTTGAGCCTGAGGCAGCTGGACACCCAGCAGTGCCTGGGACGCTAGGTTGCTTCCACCTTTAGGGTGTTGTAAATAATACTGCTGTGAGGCTGGGGGCGAGGTGGCTCACGCCTATAATCCCAGCACTTTGGGAGGCCGAGGCAGGCAGATCACTTGAGGTCAGGAGTTTGAGACCATCCTGGCCAACATGGTGAAACCCCGTCTCTACTAAAAATGCAAAAAATTAGCTGGGCGTGGTGGCAGGCGCCTGTAACCCCAGCCACGCATGAGGCTGAGGCAGGAGAATCTCTTGAACCCAGGAATCGGAGGTTGCAGTGAGCCGAGATCGCGCCATTGCACTCCAGCCGGGGTGACCGAGCAAGACTCCATCTCAAAAAAAAAAAAAAAAAAAAGACACAAAAAAACTGCTGCGAACATGGGTGTGCAAGGATCTGTTTGAGTCCCTGCTTTCAGTTATTTGGCTGTACCCAGAAGTGGGATTCCTGGGTCCTGTGGTTTTTCCGTGTTTAATTTTGTGAGGAACTGCGCTTCGAGGCAGCTGCCCCTTTTCCATTGCCACCAGCAATGCACGAGGGTTCCAGCTTCTCCACATCCTCACTAACACTTGCGATTTTCTGGCCAGCCAGTGTTTTTTGAATGGGTGCACACATGTCTGGTGGTTGTCTCTGGCAGTTTCGTGAAATGCCTGTTATTTGCAAATCCACCGAAAGCATGAGTGAAATGTGTGCTGGCTCAGCTCGGTAATTCCATCCCGGAGACTGAAGGCAGTTCTGGAGACAAACAGGCTGCTGGGTGCAGACGTCCGGCCCCCCAGGGAAGGCTGGGGGAAGGTACGCTGGCGGCTGTCATTTCTGTGCAGAGTTGGCCTGGCCATCAGTGCCTAGAGGCTGGGGAGGCCCCCACCCTCTGTCCTGGAGGCATGGGTTGGGCGGCTCTTCCTGCCCTTGCTGGCTTTGGCCGGAGCTGGGGTTATTTTGGGTCTGGTCGGGGGCCGCCTGTGACACACTCCTCTCCTGCTCATCGCCTTCGGAGCCCGCCCACGCCAGCCTCTAGCTGTCACAGCCTCATGGTTGTGTCAGAGGAGCTGATTTTGGCAGGTCGAGGCCCCCATGCTACACAAGCTCCAGGTTTTTGAGGACCTCTCCCCAGAGCCCCGGCAGGGCTGGGAGGCATGGGCCGTGCTGCCAGATGCCATCGAAGCAACCACGGGACTCTCAGAAGCTGTTTGCTCTGAGCCTGAAGCCAGGATGAGTGCTGAGAAGAGCTCAGCCTGAGAAAGGGATGAAAGGTCAGGCCCAGAGTGAGCCCCCAGCCGCTTTCTGTTTTTCAAATCTGCAGGAACATTCTGTAGGTGAGGCCCAGTACTCAGAGGAGTGAGAGCCGCTCTGGTGGCAAAACTGGGGCTCCTGACTCTGGCTTCAGACACCACTCTGCATCTCTGCATTCAGTCTTTATTTAAAAAAAAAAAAAAAAAAAAAAGAACCCGGGTGCAGTGGCTCATGCGTGTAATCCTAACACTTTGGGAGGCCAAGGTGGGTGGATGACCTGAGGTCAGGAGTTTGGGACCAGCCTGGCCAACATGGTGAAACCCCATCTCTACAAAAATACAAAAATTAGCCGGGTATGGTGGCGCGTGCCTGTAGTCCCAGATACTCGGGAGGCTGAGGCAGAAGAATTGCCACAACTTGGGAGGTGGAGGTTGCGGTGAGCCAAGATCGCACCACTGCACTCCAGCCTGGGCCACAGAGACTCCATCTCAACAAAGAAAGAAAGAAACAAACAGGGTCTCACCACGTTTGCTGCCCAGGCCGGTCTCAAACTCCTGAGTCAAGTGGTCTTCCCACCTCATCCTTCCAACGTGCTGGCATTGCAAGCGTGACCCACTTCGCCCGGCCGAGCCTTTCTAACTAAATGCTAATTGAGTCCCTTCTGTATGCTATGCACTGCGTGTTTCTCTCTGTGTCTGTGGGAGCAGGGAAGGGGAGGCTCGAAGGTGAGAGCGCCCCATCCCCAAGGACCTCGTGCCCCGGGCCCCCTGCCCACAGAGCCTTGGCCCAGCCCACCCCTCGCCCACAGGATGGTGCAGGAGCAGTGCTGCCACAGCCAGTTGGAGGAGCTGCACTGTGCCACGGGCATCAGCCTGGCCAACGAGCAGGACCACTGTGCCACATCCCACGGTGACAACACCAGCCTGGAGGCCATGTTTGTGAAGGTGAGAGCCAAAGACCATATGGGGTCGCTGCCTGTCCCCACTAGTCGGCAGGCCCGGTTCCTCCCAGCTGAGCGGCACTGTCCGTCAGCACTCCCCGTCCCAGGCCGCCTTTCCTTGTGAGCAGGGGGGGGTTCCTGGGCCAGGAGGAAGGTGGAAAACCCCAGTATTTTTTCTCCTCCCCTGTAGTTGTAAACCCCAGAGGACATCTGGGGCCGAGCCTCCCATGGGGAGTGGGGGTGAGGTGAGCTGGCCTTGCCCTGAGGATTGCCTGTCTCCAGGCTTTAGGCAGATGCAGAAGTCAAAGCAGGGCTCGTGTTGGGCTTTCAGAATCTTCTCAGTTCAGGGTAGGCACCCTCACCCTATCCAGGAGGCTCTCAAGCTTCCCTACCCACAGACTAGTCAGGGTCCAGAGCTAAGAATGGGCCCTCACTGAGACCTCTAAGATATGATCTCTATAACCACTCTAGAAGAGGAAACTGAGCTTCAGAGAGGCCCACCCTCCAAAATGGCCTCTCTAAAGTCCTGTCGGTCCCAGAGGGGGTCCTGCCCTGAAGGTAAGCTGTGAATAAATGGCATGGCTTGGTCCTTTTCTCTGAGTGCTCCTGGGACCCTGTGTGTTGGCAGGTCACTCAGGACCTCTATGGCCGTGGAAGGGCTGCATCTTTGCAAGAGGTGGAAAGGTGCCTGATAGCATTCCCTGTCTGAACACTGCCAGTAGACCCAAGGTGTCCAGGCCATCCCTCCCTTACCACCACCCAGGGAGGAAAGCAAGCCCGGCCAGGAGGAACTTGGGCTGGGAGGAGCTCGGGTTTGGAAGCTGGGCTTCTGCTGGAGGCGCCAGATGACGAAAATGCATTCCCCGGAAGAAGCCTCCCATTCCCAGTTAGGAAGGTGATGGAATGATTTTAAGAAGCAAGAATCTGAATGAAGTCTGGATTCCAGGACAGGGTGTGAGGGCTCCTTTGTGGGGATTCTCCACCCAAACTAGGGTGTGGAGGGACGCCATGTAGAGGAATTAAGGGTCCTGAGCCCACTGCCCACCTTGGCCTGGGTAAGCTTTCATGGGGCGGGGGGGGGGAAACTCTGGCCCAGGAGGGAGTTGGGTGGGGTGACCTGGTCAAGGGGTACCTGGGAACCAAGACCTTGGGCATCTAATGACTGCCCCCCCCATGCAAGGCTGGGCCTTGCAGATGCCGTCTGTCTGGCACACAGCTGTGCCCATGTCCCCAGGCTTGAGAGGTGTGGAAAAAGCAGAGAACATTCTAGCAGGAGTGGGAACAGATCGCTTTGGCAGATGAGTGATTTGTGTTTCCGGGAAGGATTACTCACACGCTAAAAGATGGACAAGGTAACTGGCACTCCCTACGCTCTCTGGCAGCAGAGGGCATAGAATAACAGTCTGGAAGACCCATCAGCGCCACAGAACCCAGGCAAAGCCACACCTCCCGGCTCCTGCTGGGGACTGTTTGGAAAGTTCTGTGCTGCTCAGGGTAACCACTTAAAGACTGAGCAGGGCTTTTCATGTATCAGGGCAGATGTTTCCTCGGAGACTCAGATGTGAGGCCGCAGGGACTTGGAGGTAACTATTGGGATGTGGGTCCAGGTGGCAGACAGCGACCCTGTCCTTTGACCTTGCTCGATAACTTGTCTTGAAGTTCCTGTGCTTTCAAATGCACAGTGCAATTCACGCTGCTCCAACCCCCCTACTCAGAAAGGGAGAGGCAAGGCACGACATGTCATTCTTCCGGGCATGGTAGGGAAATCTCAGACCATGCAAAGGGAACAGACCTTTGGAGCTTGTGCATGATGCTATGAGAAGCTCCCTCTTCCTGGAGGTGTGTGAGCAGAGCTGGGTGGACACTGGGCGGGGCAGGGATGTTGAGGCGGGCAATCCCATGTCGGGGTAGGGAGGGTAGGTGGAGGCCAGGCCCTTTAAGGTTCCCTTAAAAACTGGGACCTAGACGGTTTAGGGGGAGGGATGGGCTTTCTTTGCTATTTGCTGCCGCTATTTAGAAGTGGTATCTAAGCCAGACATGACTCATCACTCTCCAGGTGGTGTGGACAGGGGGCTCAGAGAGGTAATCCCCTGAGGCCTCTTGGGCCCCACTGGGCTGTCTGCCCAGCTCCTTCATCTGGAGTCCCCACCTGTGATTGCAGAGGTGCTGCCATTGCTGTCTGCTGGGGAGGGCGGCCCAGGCCCAGGGCCAGAGCTGCGAGTACAGCCTCATGGTCGGCTACCAGTGTGGACAAGTCTTCCGGGCGTGCTGCGTCAAGAGCCAGGAGTCCGCAGACTTGGATGTCGGGGGCCTCCAAGAAATGGGTAATTTTTTCCCTTCCTTCCCTTGTGGGCAATGTATGAAGGTTCTCCAGGATGTGTACATAGAAGGAGAGTGGAGAGAGAGAGATTTCGAGGACTTGGCTCACGTGATCGTGGGGGCTGGCAGGTCAAAAATCTGCAGGGCAGGCCGGCAGGCTGGAGCCCCAGGGAAGGAGGCGCATTGTAGCTGGAGTTCAAAGGCCGTGTGCTGGCAGAACGCCGCCTTCCACGGGCGAGGGCAGTCTTTTTTCTCTGAAGGCCTTCAGCTGATTGGGTGAGGCCCGCTCATGTTGTGGAAGATGGTCTGCTTTTCTCGGTGTCAACAGACTTACATACTAATCTCTTTTCTCTTTTTCTTTTTTGAGACGGAGTCTCGCTCTGGCACCCAGGCTGGAGTGCACTGGTGCGATCTCAGCTCACTGCAACCTCTTCCTCCCGGGTTCAAGCGATTCTTGTGCCTCAGCCTCCGAGTAGCTGGGATTACAGGTGTGCTCCACCACGCCCGGCTAATTTTTGTATTTTTAGTGGAGATGGGATTTTACCATGTTGGCCAGGCTGGTCTCGAACTCCTGACCTCAGGCCATTGACCCACCTCGGCCTCCCAAAGTGCTGGATTACAGACATGAGTCACCCAGCATGGCCAATATTAATCTCTAAGAAATAGCTTCACAGCAACATTCAGGCTAGTGTTTGACTAAATGTTAGGGTACTGTAGCTCAACCCAAATTAACACTTAAACCGTTACAGGTAACGTGAGCATCCGCATCACCACCGCCTTAACTCAGCACGGACTGACTGCTTGTCAGAGCCATTTGTGTATGTGACCTCATCTGAGAGCCACTGTCCTGTAGTGATGCTGAGTGCTTAGAGTTTGGGATCGGACAGATCCGTGCTCGTCCCGGTCCTAACGTGTACCTCGGTTCCCTCATCTGTGAAGTGGGGATAGTTGCAGTCCTATTTCATCAGGCTGCTGGGAGGATAGAGTGGGAGATTGGGTGTCAAGTGCTGGGTGCGGCACCTGACCCCGTAAGCACATGCCCTCACCATCTCCCCTTGTCCCTTCAGCCACCTGGGGCAGCATAGGTAGTTGGCCTTGCTCTCACTTCGTGGGGGCAGGTCTGATGCTCAAGATCACATGGCTGACACGTGGAGGAGGGAGACCCTGGCCTTCCACCTTCTGGCCAGTGTGCTCTCCATCTGGAGACGATGACGTTATGTGACATATGGGGAGTGGCTAGGGGCCATTGCTCGTCCATAGCTGGCTATGCTCTGTCAAATGACAGATACTTACTCAGAAAAGGGATGTGTGACCCCAACAGCAGCTTCAAGAGCGTTCTCAGCTGCGTGCCTCCCAGTTCTGCATCCTCACCCTGCTTTTCTCCAAAAACTTTGGGCGTGGTTCAGTTACAGGGTTCAGGAGAGACTTCGTGGCTGTCCAGTAGTCTCTTACACGTATGCCATGGTTTCTTGTGCTGTGATAGAATTAACCTGGAAGAAGGCAGGGCTCTGCCAGGGCCAAACCTGCTGTGTGGGTTTCGGCCTGTTCTCTCCTCTCTCTGAGCTTCGTTCCTACTCTCTTAAAAAATAAGGAGGCACAAGCTGGGCACGGTGGCTCACGCCTGTAATCCCAGCACTTTGGGAGGCTGAGGTGGGTGGATCACCTGATGTCACGAGTTTGAGACCAGCCTGGCCAACATGGGGAAATCCTGTCTCTACTAAAAATACGAATATTAACCAGGCATGGTGGCAGGTACCTGTAATCCCAGCTACTCGGAAGGCTGAGGCAGGAGAATTGCTTGAACTTGAGAGGTGGTGGAGGTTGCAATAAGCCGAGATTATGCCATTGCACTCCAGCCTGGGCAACAGAGTGAGACTCCATCTCAAAAATAAATAAAATAAAATAAAATAAATAGAGGCAGGAGGTGCCAGAAGGGGCGAAAGGGAAGAACTCACAGACCTGTGCTCCCTAAGTCAAGCTGATGGCTGTAGAGTCCCAGGTCACACAGGGGACCTGGTCACCCGGGACCCATCTTTCACTTCCTGTTCTTAGTTTTTCAAGTCCAGGGCCCCATGGATGCCACTGAGATGATTTCACATGTCACAGTCTTCAAGAGGGGTCGGGGCCACATTCTGCCTCCTTCCTTGGCTTTTGAAATCAGAGTTGACATTTTCACTTTAAACAAACCCAAGCTATTCGTGCTGGTGGAGGATTTCTCCTATGTCTCGGGGGAGGATTTTTGCTGATTTACGTCTGCAGCATGAGCAATCTCTGGGCTTTTCTGCAGCTCCAGATGTTTGTTTTATCTCTCCAGATGTTTCATCTCTCCTGTCTTGTATCTGCTTCGATCCCTGCTGCAGACTTTCCCTCTCGTGCTCCCTCCTCTGGGAGGGCTTCCTGTCTTCACAGCTGCACTTTCCTCCCACTGCTGCCTGTGCCATGGACCCACTGTATGTTTCCTGGGGGCCATGCAGAAGGACCCCAGACCAGTGCTGGCCTGCCACAAATAAGTACAGAAACGGAGAGTGACCTTTACAAACACACAAGAGCGTTTGATAGAATCAGTCAGGAGGCACATCGGTTTAGACTCGGAGGACGTGTCTTGGTCATTAGCAGGCTGTGACTGCATTTGCTGAGATGGTCGAGCAGTTTGGACCATGGGACAGCAGCAGCCTGAAGTCAGTGATTACAGGCCTTTGTGCCTGTGCTCTTTCTGTGATAACTGATCCTTTTTTGTTTTTGAAATGGAATCTCGTGCTTGTCACCCAGGATGGAGTGCAGTGGCATGATCTTGGCTCACTGCAACCTCCACCTCCCGGGTTCAAGCAATTCTCCTGCCTCAGCTTTCCAAGTACCTGAGATTACAGGCACATGCTACCACACCCAGGTAATTTTTGTATTTTTAGTAGAGACGGGGTTTCACCATGTTGACCAGGATGGTCTCAACCTTCTGACCTCAGGTGATCGCCCACCTCGGCCACCCAAAGTGCTGGGATTACAGGCGTGAGCCACATGCCCGGCCTATAATTGATTAGATTCATTACACATTTACAAGTGTAATTGTATCTTAAAAGGATGCAGTTAATACTTAGCTGTTTATATAAGATGTTCAATTGGGTATCACTGCCTGATAGTGACAAGAAGAAAGAATGTTGGGAGTTTCTTCTAAGATAAGACAGGACACTGTGTCTGCATCAATGTCTGACTTGGTCTTTTTCCCCCTTAGATAAGATTATTGAGGTCGTAGAGGAACAAGAGGACCCATACCTGAATGACCGTTGCCGAGGTGAGACTCGGGTGTCTCCCATGAGCCCTTCGTTGGTAGTTAAACAAACCCCAAGGGGCCAGCAGGGTGGCTCAGGCCTGTAATCCTAGTACTTTGGGAAGCCAAGGCAGGAGGATCCCTTGAGCCCAGGAGGTTGAGGCTACAGTGAGCTATGACTGTACCTCTGCACTCCAGCCTGGGCGACAGAGCTGGACCCTGCCTAAAAAAAAAACAAAAACAAAGCAAAACAAAACCAAGGAAACTGAATGTTGATCTCACTGGAAGTTGGAACCCAGCTTTTGCTCTGGTTTACCCTGTAAAGTGTCCTTTGGCTGGGAGCCAGCTGGGAGCCACTTCTGCCCTGTGGAGTCCTGGACTCGCTGCTTCTTAACTTTCCTTCCCACTTCCAGATCTGGGGCTGGCTGGGAGGGCAAGGCTGGACTTACTGAGGAGGGGCCCTGGTGAGAGCTGGCGGAAAGCCTGCACATGACAGAGCTCCCAGGCCTCGAGAAGGTGACAGAGGCCTCCCCCAGGCTAGGAGTCCTCATGGAGGAGGAGAGGGCTGAGTGTTCCCTGCCTTTGTGTCCCTGGAGCCCCAGCCACAGCTCTGTCACCATTGGTGATATTCATTGGCCTCATGTTTGCAAAGTTAAATAAGGGCCTTGCAGGTTGGTTTTTTATATGATAAAGCTGTTTTTCTTTCATGGAACATTCCAGCACGTCTGAACCTGCAGATCTGCCCCACAGCTCTTTCAGTGGTTTGCCCTGTGGCTGGGGTGTTAATTAGGAGCCAGTTTAATCCCCAGATAGTACAGTCAGTGTACAGTGACAGTCAGCCCAGGGGCCTGGTGGAAGGAGGAAGGGAGGGACCCAGAGCCCCAGAAGGCCTCAGGGATATGGGAGGGGCTTTCTGGGCAGGGGAGAGCTGGTCTGCAAGGAGGTAGGATTAGTTGGGAAAATAACCACGAAAGGGTCCTCAGGAAGCCCCGAAGCTGTGCGAAGGGCACTGACCCACAGTAGCTGGGTGCTGGAGGGCAGTGGGCCGGGGGAGGAGGTGGAGTTAGAGGGTCAGAGGAAGGGGCCCAAGAAACAGGCAGGCTGGCAGCAGTTAGAAGTATCTCTCGTAGAATGTTTCCCTGGTCCAGGCGTATCCTGATGAGGTTTGCACTTTGAGCACCCCTCTGGCCGCCCTGTAGGAAGTGCAGGTTGTGGGGCGATACTGGGCTACGCAGGAAGACCAGGTAGAAGGAGGCTGTGGCTACAGCTAGGTGGGCAGCCCCGGGAGCTGAGGCTGTGGTAGTGGTCTTGGAGCAGCGGGACAGCTCGAGAGTTCAGTGGGGGCAGCTGCCTGAGGCCCGCTTGGGGCCTAGCCTTCCACGTGGAGCCCACACCCTCATGTCTGTGGCTGGTGGTGAGCTCTTCTCTGCCTTGCCCCTTCCGGGCCCACCCCAGCCTACAAAGGGCCCCCTGTACACCACCTGATTTTCCAGACAGGGAGGCTGGGACCTGAAGCAGCAGCCCCTCGGGGGAGTCCAGAGGCAGAGTGTGGGGGTCTCCCGTGAGGGCTGCAGGTGGGCTCCAGCCAGGTCTGCCTGCCTCCCTGGGTTCGTCTGCCCAGAAGGCATTTTCTGTGACCCAGCCTGAACAGAGCTAGAAACCGCCGGGTGTCAGGTGTGTCCAGCCCCGGCTCACACACACTGTGCTTCCAGGAGGCGGGCCCTGCAAGCAGCAGTGCCGGGACACGGGGGACGAGGTGGTCTGCTCCTGCTTCGTGGGCTATCAGCTGCTCTCCGATGGTGTCTCCTGTGAAGGTAATTGTCTCTGTCCCAGGTGCCAATAAGACTGGAAGTTCACTGTGCTTGGAAGCCTGTGCTGGAGGTCTGAGCAGGGCCTGCCGTTTATAACCAGACCCCAGTCAGAGGTGGAGAGCAGCCCAGGACTCGCTTGCTCGTGCTCCCCGGAGTTTGCAGCGCAGTGGCCCCTGCCAAGACTTCCCTCCAAGAGAATATAAGCACCGGGGTTGGGAAAGGTGACGGCTCCAGGATGTGCTGAGTGGCCCTGGGCACATCCCTCAGCCTGTCCTGGCCCTCTCGTCTGTGAGATGGGGGAGATAGAAAAGATGCCCCCTGCCGTGGGCTTCTTGAGGACCACATCACTCCAGTCCCGGGAAAAGCAGTAGATACGAAGGTTAGTAGGGGAGAGAAATCACTGCTTTCGATTCCATGCAGTCCACAGCCTGCACATGCGCACACGGTGGGCCTCAGCTCCGTTCGCGTGCGTGCAGGGAACCACTTCCATGGTGGCTTTGGCACATTTCCTTCTGAGGCTGTATTAGGATGGGTTGTTCTCGCTGGTCACTCCCTCCCCGCCCTGATCTCTCCTAGATATCAATGAATGCATCACGGGCAGCCATAGCTGCCGGCTTGGAGAATCCTGCATCAACACCGTGGGCTCTTTCCGCTGCCAGCGGGACAGCAGCTGTGGGACTGGCTATGAGCTCACAGAGGACAATAGCTGCAAAGGTACAGCAGACCTGGTCTCCCAGGCGTAGATAAGGCGCGGTGGGAGGGCAGCTCTGGGGTCTGGGCTCTCGCAGTCCTGTGCCCTGTGTGGCTGCCTGGGTGACTGCCTGCTTGTCTGCAGAAGGGAGATGGTTATACCCACCAGATCAACATGCGTGGTGTCTGGGCGGGTGAGATGGAAAGGGAAAGTGCTTGCCAGGAATGTTCAGAACATTTAAAAAGTTGACAGTAGGGCACAGGTAACCGGCTAGTCCAGCCATTAGGAAACATTTACATTCTTACAGTGCAGAGTAAATGGTGACAGATTTGGATTTCTAAAAAGGCTCAGTGCATGATTATTTAAAATCAAGACCAGGGATGAATTTCAGGTGCTCACAAGTACTTTCTACGAAAAAACAAAACAAAACAAAACAAAAAAACCCACAGCTGTTTGCACAACAGCTGCCTTCCATCTGATTCTAGGCTTCCTTGAAGTTCAAAGCGTATCTCCTTCCACTGCATAAAAACATGACGTTTCTGGCTGCCAGCCTTTTCCCGCCAAGCCATAGGTGTTATTTGACAGAGGGTGAGGCTCTGATGAGGCTCTTTTAGAACACAGTTTTTGCAGAGTGTTTCAAGCCTTTCCAAAGGACAAAACCACTTGTGTAAAAATGTTGCTTGCTCACTGTATCATGAGGGTGACTTCAAAGCAGGACACACCCTTCTGACCTCTGAGGGCCACAGAGCAAGTTCTCTCGTCCACACCCACGCACACCGGCTGGGTGGTTTAGACCCCAAGAACCCAGCGGCCAAGCCAGCTGAGTATACACATTTGACCATTTGACAGCCGTGAACTTCAAGGGAAGGGCAGCCCATCACATCCTGTCGTGACCGTAACTCTTGTTAATATTTGGAATATGGTGAAGGGTTCAGAATGAATTTGTTTATAGAGACTGTGTTTGTTGCCACTAAGATAATTGCTCTGTGATCTAAACTAAACATACACTTAGCCCGAGTGAATACTGATATATAGATCTACCTGCCAGGAAAATGTCAGGGTGGTTTATTATAACAGACAGTTTGCCTCATAAGAGCCTTGGGAAAAAAGTCCACTTTTTAAGTCTTTAGCAACTGGAGTATGATTTGGCTCAGTGAAGTCCTTTTTTGTGTATGATTTCTCTGTTGGACTGTTGTGGGGGATAGTCTGAGTAATGAACATTAGTAACAAACTTTCTTGTGATTTTAAAGTGTTGTAAGATGCTCTTTGGCAGGACTCTTGCTAACCATTTCCTTTTTTTATGATGTACCAGATATTGACGAGTGTGAGAGTGGTATTCATAACTGCCTCCCCGATTTTATCTGTCAGAATACTCTGGGATCCTTCCGCTGCCGACCCAAGCTACAGTGCAAGAGTGGCTTTATACAAGATGCTCTAGGCAACTGTATTGGTAAGACGTGTGCTGCCAGGGTCAGTGGGGTATTCCAGGAAGGGCCAGCGATCGAGCCTGGGGCCAGGCCTCTGGACTCCGTGGGGCCGCGTGGTGTACGGAACAGGGGTTGGCACCTTTTCTGTAAAGGGCTGGATAGCAAATACAGCAAATACTTTAGCCATTGTGGGCTGTATGGTCTCTGTCGCAATACTCAGCTCTGCCGTGGTAGTCAAAAGCAGCCAGGGGCTGCCTGTAAACAAATGGGTGTGGCTGTGTTCCAATAAAACTTTATTCACAAAAATAGGCAACGGGCTGGGTTTGGCCCAGGGGCCACAGTTTCCCGACCTGGGTTTAGATGAAAGAGCTTGGGTTCTGGAGTTAGAGACATCTTATTTTAAACTGAGTGACCCAAGAAAATTACTTCTGAGCTTTACATTTTTTCCGCTATAAAATGGGAGTAATCATAATATCTGGCTTATAGACTTGAGGCCAGGATCAGACAAGTACTTTCGAAGGTACACGGGAAGCACTCAGTGAGTAGCGATTCCCTGCCACAGGTATTTAGCCTATTAAAAAATTGTTTTAAAAAATACTTGGCGCAGCAGGTCACGCCTGTAATCCTAGCACTTTGTGAGGCCAAGGCAGGAGGATTGCTGAGCCCAGGTGTTTGAGGCCAAGCTTGGGCAGTATAATGAGACCCCCATCTCTGCAAACAATTAGCTGGGTGTGGTGGTGCACACCTGTAATCCCAGCTACTTGGGAGGCTGAGGTGGGAGGACCCTTAAGCCAGGGAAGTCGAGGCTGCAGTGAGTGGTGATTGTGCCACTGCACTCCAGTCTGGGCAACAGAGCAAGACCCTGTCTGAAAAATAAAACAAAATATAAAAGTAAAAAATACTCTGTGATAGTATTTGAATTCATAGAGACAGAAAGTAGAAAGACCGCGGTGCCAGGCGCTGGGCAGGGTGGGGAACAGGGAGTGAGCGTTTCATGGGTGCAGAGTTTCAGTTTAAGAGGATGAAACAGTTCTGGAGATGGGTGGGGGTGTTGGTTACACAGCAGTGTGACTGCACTAATGCCCCTGAACCCGTCTACTTAAAATGGTTACCATGGCAAATTTTATGTTACATACTCATGTAGTTCACCACAGTAAAAAAGGAAACTCTGGCCAGGCGTGGTGGCTCACACTTGTAATTTGAGCACCTTGGGAGGCCGAGGCGGGTGGATCACCTGAGGTCAGGAGTTCGAGACCAGCCTGATCAACATAGTGAAACCCCGTCTCTACTGAAATACAGAAATTAGCTGGGTGGAGTGGTGGGCGCCTGTAATCCCAGCGACTCGGGAGGCTGAGGCAGGAGAATCGCTTGAACCCAGAAGGCAGAGGTTGCAGCGAGCCAAGATCGCACTACTGTACTCCAGTCTGGGCGACAGAGCAAGACTCTATCTCAGAAAAAAAAAAAAAACAACAAAAACCCAAACTCTTCTGGTATCAGATAGAGAAGTACTAACATGAAAAGAGAGAATCCCATGTGAACTTGGTATGAATTTAGGAGATCTAGGTAAGACAGCTCACTCCAGAGGAGCCGTGTGGGGTACAGCCGGGGAGCTGGCCAGTCTCGGGTACCGGTTCTGGAAAGACAGGAGGTGAGTCCTGCTTTCCCCTGGCTTTGTCAGGTTAACCACCTGGCTTAGGCCACTGCCGTCAGCGCTTAAGTCCTGGTCCACTGGCTTTCCTTTGGCCTCTACTCAGCAGATGCTCCTGGGTCTGCTGTTGAGGTCAGAGCTACTTTTTAGGAGAAAAGATGAGGAATCCCAGCTACAGATCACACTAGTCAGAGCCTCCCTACCTGGAGTGCCTGCGTCACCTCTCCTCTCAAAAGGCTGGTACTGCTGTGAGCAAGGAACTCTAAATTTCCCTCTTACTTCTATTTCAACTTTTTCTTAGAGAAATCTGTACTGATCATTTATTTGAAATAGTGGTTTGGACAGACAGCTATTCCCCCTCTGCAATTTTTTAACTGCTGAGATATTTAAAGACAAGTGGATGTGGCCGGGTGCAGTGGCTCACCTGAGGTCAGGAGTTCAAGACCAGCCTGACCAACATGGTGAAACCCTGTCTCTACTAAAAATACAAAAATTAGCCAGGCGTGGTGGTGGGTGCGTGTAATCTTAGCCACACGGGAGGCGTAGGTTGCAGTGAGCCGAGATCGAGCCACTACACTCCAGCCTGGATGACAGAGCAAGAGTCTGTCCCAGAAAAAAAAGGCCAAGTGGAACAGTGAACTCAGGACAGGGGCCTCATCTGAACCCCGCCCCAACCTTCCTTTGTTACAGCTTCCCTGACATCCCCTGGGGGAGACTTCTGAGCTGGGGGGCTGTGGCTTGGCTGCCAGTTGGCCCCTCACCAGTCCCCTGCCAGCAGGGAGGGAGTGGTTGTCGCTCAGTGCAGCGGGTGGTGAGCAGGGAATCCACGGGCTCTCCAGGGCCAGTGGGGAGAGCAGTCCTGCTCCGACTTGCAGCCTGCTCAAAGGGGGCTCCGGAGGAGGCTGGCATCTGCTGAGGACGGAAAGCCTGACTCATGGCGAAATCAGCCCCGATTTCCACAGAGGGGCAGCGTTTGCAAGTCTCAACGTAGCTCTGACTTTCCTCTCTAGAGGGCACAGCACTGTGTAGGGGCTGAGGCTTGGGAGCTGTCCCCTCGCTGTCCTTCCAGGACTGGCAAGCAGGCTGTGGGCTGAAACCCAGCCTGGCGGCACTGAGTTGTTCTATGCCATCTCCCTGCGTCTTCAGTGACAGCGTCGAAAGCCAAACGCTCGGCTCCCGCAGGATCCCCCCTTCGGATGAGGGTGGGATTCCCCTTTTCATGTGCTCTCAATCCTTGCAATCAAGCTCAGAATTCATGGTTTTAAAAGATGTCTATTTATTTTAACAACTATGTATGTCTTTACTTACAAAAAGCAAACAAAACCTAAGTGTGGGAAGTAAACGCTCCTCCCCTGCCCAATCCTGCCTTCTCTTGGCAGGGTCCGTGAAACCTTCTGGGCTCTGCTCCCTTGAGACTTTTTGTTTTCTTATGGAAATGGGACTGGACTGTTCTGCCACACTTTTTTCCCCCACTTGACAGGGTATTTAGAAATCATTTCATGTCGGCACCTTTGTGTCACCTTTTTAAAAATGACTGCATCAGCAGAAATAATTCTTTCTAAGGAGAAAATCTATCAAGATAGAAGATAGTTTCAGGCCATCTGGGAGAGGGCTGAAAAGGCTCTAGGTCAGCTCCTGGTCCCCCAGCACTGTCGTGGGTCTTCTCCCACACCTGTGCCCATAGTACCTGCTGTCTCACCCGGGAACAGCATGGTCCATGGTGGGAAGCGCTGCTCCCTTGTGTAGCCAGAATCCATCTTCCTGGAGCTCCTAGAACTGGCCTGAGGCCCCAAGAGCACATCCAAGCCTCCTGTCTGTAGCAGAAGAGCTCTTCCTGCAGGGCTAGCACAAGGGATGAGTCAGAGTCCCCGAAAGCAGAGGTCTTTGCCTCTGTCACAGATGGAGAATTTTCTAGGACCTTAAGGTGGGGTCACCAAGGGCTTTGAGACCAGCTTGGCTTTCCTGGATTTTCTTTGCTCTTTTTCTTCGAATCCCCTCCTCCTGCTGCTTGCTGTCTTCCTTTCTTCTTCTTCTTCTTCTTTTTTTTTTTTTTTGAGACAGTCTTGCTCTGTCGCCCAGGCTGGAGTATAGTGGCACAATCTCAGCTCACTGCGACCTCCACCTCCCAGGTTCAAGTGATTCTCCTGCCTCAGCCTCCCAAGTAGCTGGGATTACAGACGCCCACCACCACGCCCAGCTAATTTTTGTATTTTTAGTAGGGACGGGGTTTTGCTGTGTTGGCCAGGTTGATCTCGAACTCCTGACCTCAGGTGATTCGCCCTCTTTGGCCTCCCAAAATGCTGGGATTACAGGCGTGAGACACCACACACGGCCTCTTTTTTTCTTCTTGAGTGGGGAGGAGGGAATGGGCCAGGGCTTCCCACTATGCCCTGGCCGACCCGTGCCTGTGGATGCCCACAGGTCATGGGGCAGGAAGGGATTCCATTGAGTCTAGGAAGCCCTGGGTGAAGCAAAGAGAACAGGTACCTCAGCAGCTTGGGCTTTGCCCATGTGAATCCCTCGGAGGGAGATGGTGCACCATGTTCCCAAACTCACTCGACACTTGACATTGGTTTGCTCTCTGTTTATTCACTCCCATTCATTCATTCATTCACTGATAGCGAGGTCTCAACCCTGTGGAGCACACCACGTTCGGAGGGACGCTATTGTTCCGTGGAGCAGAGTTTGGGGAATGCAGTCTGAGTGAGGAGCCTGTAGCGCCTGGGGGGAGGCAGCCGCCACTCTGCTAAACGCTGCGTTTATTCTTGATACGGGGCAGGGGCCACCTAGCTGTTTCTCTAAAGGGCTAGATGGCAAATAACTTCAATCTCTGTGGCAGGCACTCAACTCTGCCCGTTGCTGTGTGAAAGCAGCCCTGAGCAGTGCGTAAGAGTGCGCCTGGCTGCATGCTAATAAAACTTTATATACAAAAGCAGGTGTAAACTGGATTTGAACCAAGGGCCATCATTTGGTGACCACTGATTTAAGGGAGCTGGGAAGCCTGGTTCTAAGCGAGGCCCTCGTGGGCCCCTGACTCCAGCCATTAGTCCAGAATCATTCAGTCTCTGGACCTTGGTTTCCTGTTTATAAAGTGCAGGCAGTGATGATAGTGATACCGGCCTCACCTCGTTTGCAGGCTGGTTATGGTGCTCAGGAGCAGTAATGGATGTTAATGCTTTTGTGAACTCTTCATGGCTGGCATGGTCGGCGCAAAGGCTGACTCGTTTGACTGAGGAGGGTGGACTTGGCTGGCAGGGAGAGGGGTACAGCTGGCTGACTTCCTTTCTGACATACGCTCAGGGGTCTTCCACCATGACTCTCTCTCTCCGTCCTCCCGCCCCTTGATGCTTTGTAAGTGTCTGAGCAAGGTGATTCTCCAAGGTGATATTTAGACACTTAGGTCCTTTTGGACTCTATCGGAAAGTAAAATCTGTGTATTCTTCCTCCACATTTGAGCAGAAGAGGGAATCCATGTGTAGCATGGTCATCCTGGGTCAATCACTGGTTCACACTTGCTCACTGGATGTCATCAAAGGTGACTGCCCCATGGTTGCCAAGTCAGAGGTGTGTCCATTCAAGGAAGGAGACTGCTGTGCCGTGACTCAGGGAGCCATGGCACCTCCCGGGTAGGCCTGCATCTGGAGCATAGGCCTAGAGGCTCACTGGGAGCCAGAGTTGCTGGCACCAAGTGGACGGTCACCTGTCTCCTTGTCACTGGAGCCCTGTCTCCTGTCACTGTCTCTTTGTCACAGGAGCTATGTCTCCTGTCACTGTGCCCAGTGTGTGGAGGTGAATGCAGCAAAAGCTGGGCAGGCAGGTCCTGATTTGGTGCAGTGAACAGTGGAGGTGCCGGAGTTGTAGGGGCAGGAAGAAAAAGCCGGGCAGGCAGGTCACTGTCTCCTTGTCACGGGAGCCCTGTTTCCTGGCACTGTGTCCAGTGTGTGGAGTAGGTGAATGTAGCAAAAGCCGGGCAGGCAGGTCCTGATTTGGTGCAGTGAACAGTGGAAGTGCTGGAGTTGTAGGGGCAGGGAGAAGGGCCAGAGGTATTTGAGGCGGTATGCAGTGATGACATTTGGGAGCCAGTTGGGAGGCGGCCGTGTGGTCCAGGGTGAGGGGGTTGAGCCCCTCCGTTTGTGGTTTTACGGAGAGGTGGGAGGGGAGTTTCTCTGGAGATCCAGTTGGGTTCTGGGACACCCCCAGGTTTAACTGCATTGTCTCTGTCTCTTCCCGCTGTAGATATCAATGAGTGTTTAAGTATCAATGCCCCGTGCCCTGTTGGGCATACATGCATCAATACGGAGGGCTCCTACACGTGCCAGAAGAACGTGCCCAACTGTGGCCGTGGATACCATCTCAACGAGGAGGGGACTCGCTGTGTTGGTTGGTATTAAGAAAGAAAACAAATCTGAAATCCACTTTCCTGTCTGTTTCCACCACACACCCTCCTTCTCTAGAAGCGGAAAGTGGGCCCCCAAAGCAAAGCCGTTTCTGTCAGCCCATCCATCCCATTGCCAGCTCCCAAGCACGGGCCTTCATGGTCCTGCCTGGACAGCTGCAGTAGAACAGCAGCCCATCTGCGCCCCAGCTTTGTCTACTTCTGTCTGTCCAGCTCGTCCTGAGCCTGACGCTTTCTCACCGCACCCTGTTTACAGCTCCATCAGCTCCCCATTGGTGACAAGGACAGATGCCTCTGCTTCTAGTCCAGTCCCCCAGACCTGGTGCAACTCCACAAACTTTGTAATTCAGGCGATGTGGGTCTTGCCACTCTGCACACAAGCGCTGTTCTTTCCTCCCTCGGTGGGTGTTTGATCGTACCTCGTTCCCTCTGCCCACCTGCTCCTACGTTCTTTTGGATCCAGGGCACCCAGCCTGCCTGGCTCCTGCCAGGGAAGGAGCCTTCCTCACTGTAACCTCCAGGACGCTTCTTCAGTGTCTTCCTGTGTCTCCTGATGATATCTACCCTCCGAGGCCGCGTGGGGGTTCATAGGCTGTGGCAGAGGCTGTGTGGGACGTGGCTAGGATCATGGGGCTTGGAGCGCTGCCTGGGCACTTCCGACGTTAATGAGAGTCCTTGCTGGCCCGCCGGCCAAGGAGGGCTGCCTCTAGATCAGCTGTCTCCCCAGCCCAGGGCCCCGCACACAGTAGGTGCTCTGTGACGTCGTGTTGAAATGGAATGCGCGTTTCCATTTGCTCCTTTCTTGCTTTCCTTTCTGATCATCTGGGGGGAAAAAACCCAAACTAAAGGTTTTCATCGTGGCTTTCTCTCTCCTTTGAAGACGTGGACGAGTGCGCGCCCCCTGCGGAGCCCTGTGGGAAGGGGCATCGCTGCGTGAATTCTCCCGGCAGCTTCCGCTGCGAGTGCAAGACCGGTTACTATTTCGATGGCATCAGCAGGATGTGCGTGGGTGCGTGGGGGCCCCACCCAGGCCTTGGGAGAACCCGGCCACGTGGCACCAGGGACACGTTCTGTGGCACCTAGCGTGATGTGGTCTGATCCTCATCTCAGAAAATCCCAAGTGCGGGCAGACCTCGAGAGAAGACCCTGAGTCAGGACCACCCCATTCTAGCCCCAGCTCTGCTGCTGCCCAGCTGGGCGGCCACTGGCACGCCCCCCTTCCCCCCACCGGGTGTGAGCCTGCTTGCCACCTGTAGAAAGGGGTTCTGCTCGACCCAGGACTTCCAAGTGTTGATGAGCCAGGTCTACAAATGTGGGCAGTACTGGTAATTTCCTGGAGATTCACTGCTGAGCTGTAGAGCCGCAGGGGCTCCAGATGTACCTTTAGCCCAGGGTGGCGAGGGCAAAAGTTTTGACCAGGAGTGGGGTCAGGTCCTGTCCAGTTAGTGCCTGCTGTCACCAAGCCTAGGTGCTCAGAGGAGCCTGGCAGCTGCCACTTCACTCCCACCAAGCGGGCACTTTGCTAGATCCTGGCAAACCCTCCTTGTGGGACCTGGGGAGGAGGACTGGCAGAAGAGAACAGGTTCAAATGTGCTGCCACAGAAGGAGCACAAGGTTTGCCCAGCGGGCAGGCACAGTGCAGCAGTCCTGGCTGTCCCACTGACATCCAGCGTGCTAGGGACAAGTCACTGTGCATTCCTTGTTTGAGAAATGAGGTTGGAGGCCGGGTGCAGTGGCTCACGCCTGTAATCCCAGCACTTTGGGAGGCCGAGGCGGGCGGATCACTTGAGGTCAGGAGTTTGAGACCAGCCTGGCGAACATGGCGGAACGCTGTGTTTACAAAAAATACAAAAATTAGCTGGGCGTGGTGGCGTGGGCCTGTAATCCCAGCTGCTTGGGAGCCTGAGGCATGAGAATCACTTGAACCTGGAGGCGGAGGTTGCAGTGAGCCAAGATCAAGCCACTACACTCCAGCCTGGGAGACCAAGTGAGACTCCATCTCAAAGAAAAAAAATGAGGCTGGAGGAGGTGGAGGACAAAGGGCACGAGCCGGCCTCGCTAGGAGGGTGGAGTGTGCCGCCACTGTGGCTGGGCATTGCCCTGAGCCAACCCACCCCTCTCTTTCAGATATCAACGAGTGCCAGCGCTACCCCGGGCGCCTGTGTGGCCACAAGTGCGAGAACACGCTGGGCTCCTACCTCTGCAGCTGTTCTGTGGGTTTCCGGCTCTCTGTGGATGGCAGGTCGTGTGAAGGTGAGGCCGGGGCCCGGTCCACTCACTTCCCCAAGGCCCCCTTCCTCCTGGGGAAGCCACCGTCCTCCTGCAGACCCGTTTGGAGCAGATCTGTGTTGATTTCCCCAGCACATTTGAATGTTAGCAGGAGAGCGCCTGTAAAATGCTGTTCATCAGAAGGTCTGCCTGACTGCCCACATGATCTCTCCTGCTGGCATCTACCCTCTGAGGCTGTGTGGGGGTTCATAGGCTGCGGCAGAGCCATGTGGGATGTGGCTAGGATTATGGGGCTTGGAGCGTGAGACCCACCAGTCGTGGGGCCTTGGTTATGCCTGACCTCTGCCTGCCCCTCCGTGTCCTCACCAGGGAGAGGGGTTGGTGTGTGAAAGAGCAGCAAAGCTGGATGCTTGTTCTGCACAAAGGCGGTGTGTGGGTTTTAATCAGATGCTGCTTATGGGAGACAGGCCTCTGGGTCTATTGATCTCAAGTCACCCAAACGTTTGGAGGGAGGCTTTGTAAATGACGGAGCCGAGAGAGGAATACGGAAGTCCTTAGGGTGCGGGTCAGTGTGATTAGGGCACCTGCTTCTAACTTGTTTTTTTGTTTTGAAACGGAGTCTCTCTGTCGCCCAGGGGAGCACAGTGGCACGATCTCGGCTCACTGCAAACTCCATCTCCTGGGTTTCAGCAGTTCTCCTACCTCAGCATCCCGAGTAGCTGGGATTACAGGTGCCCACCATCACGCCCGGCTAATTTTTGTATTTTCAGTAGAGACGGGGTTTCACCATGTTGGCCAGGCCGGTGTTGAACCCCTGACCTCAGGTGATCCACCCACCTCGACCTCAGTTCGGTTTTCCCCTCCGAGAGACAGAGAAGCGTCCTGGCCTTCCTGATGATGACATTCCCCAGGCATGGCCCCAGTCCTTGAGAAAGACACTCCTGGGTTGCATATCTCAAAGGGACAGAGAAAGCATTTACATTTGCAAGTTTTTCTAAAGCACATGCTTCAAAGGAGAAAGGAGGTCAGCGCCTGTAGTCATGTTTGGGCTGGAACCAAGAGAAAATTCTTTTGGCAGCATTAGACTTTCTCAGTCAGGCATCCCAAGGGGGCTGGGTCTGCATCTCGGGCACGTGGTCCCTGGCCAGTGGCAGCCACACTAATGTTGTCGGGTTAAGTCTCTTGGCGTGTGGGGGTTGGACACAGTTCTTCCTGCCAAGAGTCTTGTGGTTCTCAGATAACACCAACCTCCTGGGCTGATGGGATGGTCACGTGAACAGCGTGTCAGCCCAGGGCCTGGCACATGCTAGGTGCTTGGCAGATGTCACCTCTTCTGTAGGGATTAGGTTCTGAGCTGAGCAGACACAGAGCTTTGGGTGACCGTTGACAATCATCCACATTGCCCGTGACACCCTGTTTGGTGGGTGCATTGCGGTGGCCCAGAGAACAGCTTCTGCGGCCTGACTCAAATATGGCAGGTCTTCCAATTCTGCCGTGAGAATTTTCCTTCCTGATGAGGTGGTCACAGGGGTTAGATACGCCAGGGTGAGCTGTAGTGCGCATAATTCTCAAATCAGAGGATGGACGGTATGAGGGGGTCCTGGGATTAGTTCACAAGAACGCCTATGGATGAGGACCAAGATTCACACATTGAGTCTCTGGGGCTTGTGTTCGAACCCCACTTCTGCCATTTTCAGGGCCTTGAAGAAGTAACTCAGTCTCTCTGGGCCTTGGTGTCCTCATCTGTAAAATGCACAGAGTAGGACCAACCCCATAGGGGATTGTGAGGGTGAAGCGAGATTGAGCAGGTGAAGAGTTTATCACAGGGCTGGGCGCCAGGTGACGAGCTGGCAGTGTGGAGACTGCTGGCATTTTTTTTTTCTTTTTTCCTGAGACAGAGTCGAGCTTTGTCGTCAGGCTGGAGTGCAGTGGCGCCATCTTGACTCACTGCAACCTCTGCCTCCCAGTTGGAGTGATTCTCCTGCCTCAGCCTCCCGAGTAGCTGCGACTACAGGCACGTGCCACCAAGCCAGGCTAATTTCTGTATTTTTAGTAGAGACAGGGTTTCTCATATTGGTCAGGATGGTCTCGATCTCTTGACCTTGTGATCTGCCTGCCTCGGCCTCCCAAAGTGCTGGGATTACAGGCGGGAGCCACCGTGCCCGGCCGACTGCTGGCATTATTATTATTATTTGTAGCAGTAGGATTCCTGGTTGTGTTTCCTCTGGTCACTCATAAATTACTGAGAAGTCGGCTTTCATATTCACATTCGTGGACAATATCGTGGACACAGAAGCAGGGCCTGGCCAGCCTTGCCATGTGACCTTACTTACTAACCATTTGCTAAGCACCTGCTCTGGGTGTGTAGGAGAACTCGGTCCTGCACTGGGGTGTGTCTTCCCTGGGCAATGAGAGACCACACTGGGCAGGTGGAGACCAGGCCAGGTGTGTGGGGGCCACAGAGATGAGACATGGGGTGGAAGGCTATTGGACGTTCGCCGATGCCACATAGTATAGATGGCAGGCTTTTCCAGCCACAATCTTTGTTGCAACCGTTCAGCTCTGCTGTGGTAGCACGGAAGTAGCCATAGAACCATGGTAAAAAAATGAGCGTGGCTGGGCGCGTTGGTTCACGCCTGTAATCCCAGCACTTTGGGAGGCCGAGGCAGGTGGATCACTTGAGGTCAGGAGTTTGAAACCAGCCTGACCAACATGGTAAAAGCCTACCTCTATTAAAAATACAAAAATTAGCTGGGCATGGTGGCGCATGCCTGTTATCCCAGCTACTCGGGAGGCTGAGGCAGGAGAATCACTTGAATTTATATCCACTTTAGTAGATAATAACCTCTAGGAGGTGGAGCGGAGATTGAGGTACTGCACTCCAGCCTGGGCGACAGAGAGAAACTCTATCCCAAAATAAAAAAAAAAAAAAATGAGTGTGGGTGTGTTCCTTATTATTATTTTGAGACGGAGTCTCGCTCTGTTGCCCAGGCTGGAGTGCAGTGGTGCGATCTTGGCTCAGTGCAACCTCCGCCTCCCGTGTTCAAGTGATTCTTCTGCCTCAGCCTCCCGAGAAGATGGGACTACAGGCGTGTACCACTATGCCTGGCTAATTTTTGTACTTTTGGTAGAGATGGGGATTCACCATGTTGGCCAGGCTGGTCTTGAACTCCTGACCTGAGGTGATCCACCCACCTCAGCCTACCAAAGTGCTGGGATTACAGGCATGAGCCACTGCGCCCGGCCTGGCTGTGTTCTAATAAAACTTTATTTATAAAAACAAGTGGCAGGCCGAATTTGGCCCATGGACTATAGTTTGCTGACCTCTGCTCTGGGTAAAGGGGGCAGATGGGCAGTAGTCCAGAGTTGCCTGATGAGTTCTGCGCACTGGAGTGTGAGGAGTACTGGTGTATGGGCGGGGTGGCTGAGGCCTTCCTTGTGTGCTGTCATCTGTGTGGGACGCCATCTTGGAGGTGAACTGGGGAGCACAGGATCAGACTTCCATTTGAGAACTGGAATGGACTCCGGCAGCCAGGTGGGGACTGGAGGCTGTAGCTGCTGTCCTGGCAGGAGAGGGTGTGGTCACAGCAAGCAGGGGCAGGGGGAGGGTTCAGAGTCACCAGCTGAGATGCCTCTCCCTCGGCCATGTCCCTGGAACCTCTGCCCCTCCAAGTGTGTTAACCTGAGAGAGGTGGAGAGGAAGTGTTCTGTTCCCTGACCCTGAGGGCTACAGTGGAGGCAGGGACGTGTGATGTCGCCCTGAGTGGTGACCCCCGCTTTCTCTTTCAGACATCAATGAGTGCAGCAGCAGCCCCTGTAGCCAGGAGTGTGCCAACGTCTACGGCTCCTACCAGTGCTACTGCCGGCGAGGCTACCAGCTCAGCGACGTGGACGGAGTCACCTGCGAAGGTGCGGGCGCCCCTGCTTGCTGAGGGGGAGGCACCCCCTGGCCTCGCCATGACGCAGCAGCACAGCTTCTGACTTTCAGATTCCACAGGAAAGAACCTGCCGGCATTCCCTCACCTGGCAGTCTTCCATGTCCAGCCTTGGAGGCTAGCAGGTGGTTTGCTGCTTTCCCTCCAACTGAGATTTTTTTTTTTTGAGGCAGGGTCTCGCTCTGTTGCCCAGGCTGGAGCGATGTGGTGCAGTCACTGCTCACTGCAGCCTCAGCTTCCTGGGCTCAAGTGTTCCTCCCACCTCAGCCTCCCAAGTAGCTGGGACCGTCAGTACACACCACCATGCCTGGCTAGTTTTTTATTTTTAAAAAATTTGAGACAGGGTCTTACTATGTTGCCCAGGCTGATCTTGAACTCCTGGGCTCAAGTGATCCTCTTGCTTCAGCCTCCCAAATTGCTGGGATTACAGGCATGAGCCACTGTTTCCAGCCCCCAGCTGAATTTCTCATATACTTTTCCCATTCTTTTTTTTTTGGGAGGGAAGGGAACGGAGTCTTACTCTGTCACCCAGGCTGGAGTGTAGTAGAGCAATCTTGGCTCACCGTAACCTCCGCCTCCCAGGTACAAGCAAGTCTCCTGCCTCAGCCTCCTGCATAGCTGGGATTACAGGCGCATGCCACCACACCTGGCTAATTTTTTGTATTTTTAGTAGAAATGGGATTTCACCACGTTGGTCAGGCTGGTCTTGAACTCCTGACCTTGTGACCTGCCCTCTTCGGCCTCCCAAAGTGCTGGGATTACGAGCATGAGCCACAGCACCCAGCCGCTTTTCCCGTTCTTAAGCATGGGGGTGGGCAGGAAGCAAACCACTCCTGACTTGTTCTTTAATAGATATGCACGGTGGTGACTGCTTCGTGCACTGGGACCCTGGGCCACACATCTCGGGGCTTGGTGGTGGTGCATGGCTGGGAGGTAAGGAGAGGGCTCAGGGACCACCTGTATCCCTGACTCAGCTCTGACTCTTCCTCTGTAACGTGGGGATTAACCCCAGCCTCACCAGATCATTAGAGGCTTAAACCGGCTGACAGCAGTTCTGGGCGACTAGAGCAATTCTGTTTTTGTCTGCTTGCTTCTTTGTTTTTGAGACAGTCTCACTCTGCCACCGTCTGTCTCCTGGGATCAAGCAATCCTCCCACCTCTGCCTCCATGAGTGCAGGCATGCACCAGTATGCCTGGCTAATGTTTTTGATTTTTCGTGGAGACAGGGTCTCACTTTTTTGCCAAGGCTGGTCTTGAACTCCTGGGCTCAAGCGATCCTCCTGCCTCAGCCTCCCAAAGTGTTGTGATTCCAGGCATGCGCCCGTGCACCCAGCTGAGGTGTGTTTTTTTCTTATTAGTGAAGCATTGTCCATATTTCCCCCTGCCTGCACACACACATGCTTCACACCATGAACTTGCCGTGTGACCCTGGGATAATCCCATCACGTCTCAGCACGGTGGTCTCTGAGGCTTCCTGTGTCCAGCTTGTCCTGTGCTGCTGCCCTCCCGGGCCCCAGTGCAGCCCCCAGGGTGATGTAGCGTGGCCAGGTGCCAGGACATGGAGGCTGAGGTGGGCTTTGCTGTTGCAGACATCGACGAGTGCGCCCTGCCCACCGGGGGCCACATCTGCTCCTACCGCTGCATCAACATCCCTGGAAGCTTCCAGTGCAGCTGCCCCGCGTCTGGCTACAAGCTGGCTCCCAATGGCCGCAACTGCCGAGGTGAGCAGGCGGAATGCCTTGGGGTCCCTCGTGCTGTGCTGGGGGATCTGCAGTGTTGTGGGGCTGAGGCCAGGCTCCGAGGCTGTGCTTCCCCAACCCAAGGGCCACAGCACAGATGGCGTGCATTCAGGGAAAGGAGCCCCTGCCGTCCAAGGGGTGTCCTGGGGCTGCAGCACCCTGGTCTCCCACACCAGGCCCCCACACACTTGTCCTCTGGATTGTCTGACCCCTGTGAAGGCTACATCCGGCAGGAACACTTGACCCCTCCTGCCCTCCCCCAGCAGCCCCAAAAAGGTAGGAACAGAGAAGCCTTTGGGAAGATGGCCACCAGGGAGGAAGCTGTCCAGGCCAGGGGATGGTGTGGCCTGGTGTGGGGTGGCCCAGGGGCGCTCATGGCTATGGGTCAGCTCCAGAGTGGGCTAAGTAGTGGGGACTAGCGGCACTCGTTTTACATTCAGCCCCCGTTTCTAAGAACGCACTGGGGCAGTGTGTGTCCCCCAGAGCCATCCGGTAACATCCATTCAATGCCTGACAGCGGGTGCTAAGTGGATGCTTGTGAGTGTGATCCTCAGTGTACACACTGGTCCAGAGGCTGAGTCACGGAGGCGGGGCTGTCCAGCCAGGTCCTAGGGAGCCCCCCGTGGGGCTGTGGATCCTGGGGCTCCGGAAGCCCCTTGGGTCCTACAGATGTAGCTTCCGGTCATGAGGAAGGTGACTTTGCTGAAGGGCAGGCAGGAGCTACGGCATTTCCTGGGAGGCCCCCTCTGCTGTTCCCGGGCTCTGGATGGAAGGGCATTTGTGTCTGCATTTCTGAGGGAGCAAATGACTTTTCTCCTGGCCAGGCTCCCTCACCGCAGCCTGGGGTCCCGCCCAGACTCAGCATAAACACATTCCTGAGCCGGGCCTTTGAGGCCGGGGAGTGTTGTTTTTGCCACCGATGCTTGGGCATTTGCCACCTCTTAATGGATGTCTCCCAGGCTTGGGGACAGCCCCCGAGCCCCACTGTTTGGCTGCTCCAGAGTCAGTGGGAATTGGGCTGCTCCTCCATCTCCAGGGTCCTCTCAGTGTGGTGCCCCAGGCCCCATCTCAGGAGCCCCAGGCCTGGTGGTTCCAGTCCACCCTGAACAGCCACCAACCCCAAGACACAGGGCAAGACGTATGATCCCCTGAAGCCTGTTTTTCTCATTGTTATGTGGAGCCAGGAGCTCCTGCCCCTTCTCTCCTAAGAGGTTGAGTCACACCTAGGGTGCGAGTGCCTTGCCTTGGGAGCCACAGAGAGGCTCTGCGTGGTTAGTGCATGGACTCTGTTTCCAGCCTGCCTGGGTTCAAAGCTTGGCTCTGACACATAAAATGTGTGACCTCAGACAGGTCTCTTAAGCTCTGTGAGCTGATAAAATGAGGATCATAACAGTGTCTGCCTCATTGAGTTCTTAGGAGGATTTGTGACTTATCCTTGTGAGGCACTCCCAGGACCCATCATGTAATGTTTACTTTTACCATCGTCACCCTCCCTCCGGGGATGGCGAATAAGTTAACACTTTGTAAACGTAAATATCCTATAAATGGAAGAACCGCTGCTCCGAAGATCAGCCAGTGGAGGGCAGGGTTGGCCTGACCCCCACTCCTAACCCCAGTTGATGGGAGGCCCGGACTCCAGATGAGGATGGCTCCTGCCGCTTCTGCCTTCACTGTGTTGCTGTGGGGTCTCTTGCAGACATTGATGAGTGTGTGACTGGCACCCACAACTGCTCCATCAACGAGACCTGTTTCAACATCCAGGGCGGCTTCCGCTGCCTGTCCTTCGAGTGCCCTGAGAACTACCGCCACTCTGCAGACACGTAAGTCCCTTGGGCCATGCCATCGTCTGTCTTTGTTGGCCTTCCTGGTGGCCCAGCTCCTGGGTGGGTGGTTATGGGGCTGTGACCCCAGTGTCCTCCCATGAGGGACTCAGGGCACTCAAAGATCACCGGGTCCCTGGCCCTCAGGCCCCCGAATACTAGTGACGCTGGTCTCAGAAAGTCAAGGGAGTAACTGCAAATGAGGATGAGGCTGAGATCCATAGTCATGCTCTCAGGCCAGGGCTGTGCACGGAGCCAGGCAGAAACCACAGCCCTCTTTTTTCCTAGGGTGGAGCCTTGGGCAAGCTCTCTGGGCCTCAGTTTCCTCATCTAACATACAGATGTCAGAACGTGCTCTGACTCAGATGCCTAGGTAGCAATGTCTCCATGTCAGCCCAAAGCCAGGGAGTCAGTGTGACTTGCTGGACGTTGTTACTTGGTGCCCACCTGAAAGCCAGAATTTGTGCAGCTGGGTGACGGTGTGGGAACAGCATCAAAGATTCCAGATCCTAAACGTGGGGTTATGTGGCCCCTATGTCTTTGTAAGCTCACCCACTCCTAGGCCATCACGACGTCGATTTGAGACCATGGTTTCCACTTCCTATCCCCCCTGCCCCTAACTGTATATTCAGAAAGTCTCATTTAGTGCCACTGTCAGTTGCTTCAGGAAAAGCTCCACACTGGGACGGATCTCGGGACTGTGGACTTGTGACCGCCCCCAGCACTCTGAGTGCTCAGTGCAGGCAGCCAGCTATTTCCCAGGCCTTGGCTAGCTCCCCCCGCCACCCGAGGGTCAGTGGTAGTGTCCACTGCTTGGCCCGAGGGACAGCTGCTCATGGCATGGCAAGGCTTCTGGGTCACTGAGCAGCCCCATTGTCCCTGGCAGCCATCCGTATTTTCTGGCATTGGGGCTGCTCGTTGGCTGGCCCGGCCGCTTCCCTGATCTACTGTTTCCCAGCACGGGTTTCCTTCTGCTTGAAAACCCAACATCTTGCTTCCCTCTTGAACTTGGGTTAGGAAAAAGCTGCCCCGAAACTGGGGCAGGTCTGTAGCATCCCGAAGAGCTCATGGTTATGCAACAGCCTGGCAGGCAGTGACAGTACTTCTCGGAGCCATTTAGAAAGTTCCGTGGCCTCGGCTTGAGGCTGCGCAGCTGTTTGTCATTGTGAGCTCCCTCTCTCCCCAGCCTTTGTCAGCGCCTGGGCTTGACGGTTCCAGGAGGCTGGCTGTGGCTGTGTCCTCAATTTCTAACTTGCACACAGTCACGAAACCACCTTTCATGGGCGGGTTGGCCATGTGTGCTGAGGTCATGGCTGAGATAGGCAGAACCCAGCTCCACCCCTCATGTTAGCTGTGGAAGCCTCTGCCACCCTCAGTGCTGGAGAAGGTCATTTCTTCTTGGACCTACTGTGTGCAGGCACCTGGGTAGACAGTGAGCCTTTGTCCCTGCACTGGCTTGGCCTTTGGAGCGTGTGCTAAGAAGGAGGAGGGCCCCCCAGCTGGCTGGGCATGAGGGTGGGCAGGGGGCTGCCTGGAGTCGACCATGCCTGCATGAAGGTGGAAGAAGGAGTGAGCTGGGCAGAGGGCGGGAGTATGCACATGTGTGCAGTGAAATGGGGTGTTCAGCCTGGAACCTGGGCCCTGCATGCTGTGCAGTGAGGGACTGATCTCCTGGGCACCTGGCTTGTCCCAGCCCTTGGACTCCCGAGGCTGATAGCAAGGAGGGCCCCCCCCTCTCAGCACTGCTAACCCCTCAGACGGGAGTTTTGTATTTTACAGCCCCTTTTCCTGCTTACCAAAATCCAAGCTAATTAAGTTTTTTCATCTAACCTTCAGAAAGCAATTTTTAAAATCTAAAAGAGCCGTGTTTAGGAAGGACCCGTGGCCAGCGCTTCTGTGGTTAACAGCTCAGCAAGAACGGCTCGCTCGGGAGCCTTGACGGACAGGACAGCAGAGGCGGCTTCTGTGGTTAACAACTCAGCAAGAACGGCTCGCTCGGGAGCCTTGACGGACAGGACAGCAGAGGCGGCTTCTGTGGCTTTCTCTCTCTCTCTCCACTCACGCCGCTTCTATCTGGGGAGCGTCCCGGCGGCCGAGGGCTGGTAACTGGAGCATGACCCAGGCAACTGGGCCGCAAACCACAGGGCTCGGCCTTGTGGACAGGACCAGTTGGCCACGGTCCTACCCGCAGGAGGAAGTGTGCAAAGCTGTCCCACAGCCTTTGCTGGGACCAGACACACCCTCTTTATCCCCTCAGTGGGGCTGGCCCCTGATGACCTGTGGTCTGGAAAGCTGGAGCAAACCCAGGTGGCCTTGGTGGCTGCTTCGGGGGATGGGACGCGAGCAAACAGGTGTGGGCCTGAGGGTGTAACACGGTGGATGGTGGTAGAGACAGAGCCGTTGGGGGCCCCCCTCTCTTGGCCGGTTCCTGGGGCTCGTCTCCAGGACGATGAGCGTGTGACAGTCAGGAAAATGCCAACAGGGCTGTCCGCAAGCACCTGGGGTGGCCGGGATGGCAGTGACTCCCTGGAGGAGGACGTGGGTCTTGAGGGCCATTTTTCTCTGGTGTGTGGTGGCTTAGGATCGTTTTCATAGAGCTTGGGGTGTCAGGGTCACATGCGTGGAACTGGCAAGTTGGAGCACATTGTCCTCTGACATGTGACATGGCCCGGGCTGCATGGCCTGATGAGGGGACATGTCTGGGAACCAGGCGCCTGCAGTCCGAGGAGCCAGGCCCTGCATGCCAGGCAGGGACCAGGCAGGCTCATCTGTGCTCTGCTCTGTAATAGATTCAGTGATGACAGCCTGTCCCTGACCTGCACATACTGGCTAAGAGGGATTTTTATGCCATTCCCAGTCTGACAGGCAGTTTGCCAGATAGAGTAGTTAACGATTTCTGGTGTTTATTACGTTTGAATAGAGCAAAGTGGGATAATTGAAGCCAGGACTTACCAGGAAAATCAAGGACGTGTTTATTTGCGCATTAGTCATTTGCTAAGCACATAGTGCTGGGGCCAGAGAGCCCTCGGCTGTGCCCTTTGTTGAGAAGCAGCCAGCCCAGAAACTCCGGGTGCAGAGAAGGTTTTGGGGTGCCCTGAGGAATGACTGTGGGGTCGGATGTGGAGCCTCCAGGCGGAGTGTCGGGCTCGCTGTGTGTGATGACCGGGAGAGCTGCTCCAGCGCATCACGCACACCTCGGGCTGCTTTCCTCCACGCGTGCTGGGTGAACGCTTCCCTCTGGCAAAACAAAACCCCGGCCCTGGTCAGTACCGGCCATGCTGGGGGAAGTGGGGAGCGGAAATCCCACTGGGGCGACTCTAGCGCCACCTGCTGACCAGCCCCCTCCAGGTCGGTCCTGAAGCCGCTGGTGTGTTTGCATGTGTGCGTGTCGGTGTGTGTGTGTGTAAAAGCTTTGACATAAGACAGGCTGACTTTGAAAGCCATGCCTGCTGCTTACTACACACCATGGAGCCATGAACAAGTTCTACGTCCTCACTGGCATCTGTCTTCCTGCCTGTAGGGCGGGAGGACGATGGGAGAGTGGCGGGAGGCAGCGGAAGGAAAGCCTGTGGCGCACAGCCTGCTCCCTGCTCCTGGAAGCGCAGTTCATGGGTCCCCTGCACTCCCCCGTTCACTGCCGCCTGTGGGAGAGCTCTAAGATCACCTGGACCTGGGCATCTCTGGGGCAGGCCGCCGCCAGCAGCACCCATGCCTACCTTCTTTCCTGCCTCTGCTTTGGGCCCCTCCCAGGCAGGACACCCCTGACTCCCAGGCCAGTCCTTTCTAAGCGTTTGGCATGATCACTAGCCAAGTAAATGCAAGGCCTCCTGTCAGTCCTGACAAACCTGGAAAGAGAGGGCAAAAGGAGACCCCGCTCACAATAAATGTTATGTGTCAAGGAAGTCCATGTAACCAGCATGAGACATGGAAACTTAAAAAGCCAAAAGGGAGAGTGATGGAAGGCCAGGACGAGAGGATGCTCCTGCCTGGAGTACCCAGACACAGCCCAGAGGGTGGGACTTCCTAGAGCGTCTGGGTCAGGTCCTCTGGGCCTCCGTGCCTGGGCCCT
The DNA here is from genome assembly GCA_004027835.1 of Alouatta palliata. Lineage (NCBI taxonomy): Eukaryota > Metazoa > Chordata > Mammalia > Primates > Atelidae > Alouatta > Alouatta palliata. Next base: position 38,331 of record PVKV010017995.1, read on the forward strand.
GCTTCCTAAGGCAGCCGCCTTCAGAGTGTGATGGGCCAGGAGTTCAGGACACAGGAGATGATGCCTGTCCCATCTTGTGACAAGAAGTTAGAACTTGTTACTGTCCTGTAGCAGGAAGATAATGCCTATCTCCTTCCTGTCACAGGAAGTTAGAATCTGTGACAGGAAGCTGGAATCTGTGACAGGAAGTTGGAATCTGTGACAGGAGGTTGGAATCTGTGACAGGAAGTTGAAATCTGTGACAGGAAGTTGGAATCTGTGACAGGAAGTTGGAATCTGTGCTCATCCTGTACGGGAAGTTAGGAACCATCCCTGTCTCCACTGCAGGAAGTTAGGATCTGTCCCCGTCTCCACCGCAGGAGATTGGGACCCGTCCCCGTCTCCACTGCAGGAGGTTGGGACCCGTCTCTGTCTCCACCACAGGAAGTTCGGACCTGTATTAGTCAGGGTTCTCTAGAGGGACAGAACTAATGGAATACGTATATATTCCATGATATGTGTAAACGGGAGTTTATTAAGTATTGACTTATATGATCACAAGGTCCCGCCACAGGCCATCTGCAGGCTGAGAAGCAAGGACAGCCAGTCCAAGCACCAAAACTGATGGAATCGACTGTTAAAGGGCAAGAAGCATCTAGCATGGGAGAAAGATGGAGGCTGGGAGACGAGACCAGTCTCTCTTCTCACATTTTTCTGCCTGCTTATACTCTAGCTGTGCTGGCAACCGATTAGTGGTGCCCACCCAGATGAAGGGTGGGTCTGCGTTTCCCAGCCCACGGACTCAAATGTGGCTCTCTTTTGGCGGCACCCTCACAGACATACCCAGGATCAATACTTTATATCCTTTAGTCCAATCAAGTTGACACTCAGTATTAACCATCACAGGACCTGTCCCTGTGTCCACCCAGTAAGTTAGGACCCGTCCCTATGTCCACCCAGGAAGTTAGGACCTGTTTCTGTTTCTATCACAGGAAGTTGGGATCTGTCCCCATTTCCATTCCAAGCCCTCAGCTGGCTCTGTGGAACAGGAGGGGTCCTGGGCCCGGAACATAAGGCTTAGTGATGGAATGGTGAGCCCACCTCACCGCCTGAGCAGAGATATGGCTCCCTCACTCACTCTGTGATCTTGGGAAGTAGGAAGGCCGCATTCTCTGTGAGCCTCAGTGTCCACATGAGAAAAATGGCACCGAAGCCCCTGTCTCGATGTGGTGGCAGTGATGACACTAGCGAGTGCATGATGAGGAGTACCTGGGCACTTGGTAAGCAGCCCTGATTGCTAGTGGCCGAGACAGTCATGGGTCATCTCCGAGACCCACCCAAGAGCCCTGTATAGCCCTGGCCACCGTCTGGATGAGGGCCTGGGAAGGGCACGGTGTACCTGTGGAGTACCCCCAGGGTGGGACTCTGCCAGTGAGGAGGGGACATACCTCACTCAGGGCACAGCCCTTGGCCCTTGGCCACCCAGCACCCCAGAGGGTGTTGGTAGAGGCTAGCGCCTGAGTCAGCAGCCCAGAGGTCCACACCGCCTCCCGCAGGTGAGTGAGGGGCATCCTGCCTGTTGGCTGAATCGGCCAGAGGGACGGCAGGAGGCCCTGCCTGCCAGCCCCGCATCCCTGCGCTCTGCCGTTTCTCCGCTTGCTGGACCGGCCCTAATCCTCTTCTTGTCTCTCTGCCCACTTTTCTTGCAGCCGCTGTGAGCGCTTGCCTTGCCATGAGAATCGGGAGTGCTCCAAGCTGCCTCTGAGAATAACCTACTACCACCTCTCTTTCCCCACCAACATCCAAGTGCCCGCGGCAGTTTTCCGCATGGGCCCCTCCAGTACTGTCCCCGGGGACAGCATGCAGCTGGCCATCACCGGCGGCAATGAGGAGGGCTTTTTCACCACCCAGAAGGTGAGCCCCCACAGCGGGCTGGTGGCCCTCACCAAGCCCATCCCCGAGCCCAGGGACTTGTTCCTGACCGTCAAGATGGATCTCTATCGCCACGGCACCGTCAGCTCCTTTGTGGCCAAGGTTTTCATCTTTGTGTTTGCAGAGCTCTGAGCACTCGCTTCGCGGGGTCTCCTTCCTGTCGCTTTCCTAACCCTGCCCTCCGAGGCGATAATAAAGTCTTAGCAAGCGTCCCACACCGTGAGCCTCGCGTGCCTTGGTTTTATTTGGCATGGTTGGGAGTCCGTGCCACTTGTTACCTGGGGGTGAGCCGGGCACTGGCGCCACCGCATGGTACCCCCGAGGGCTGACTGAGGAGCGCTCCCCATTCGCGGCGTGTGTGCTCAGGGGGTCCTTGTTCACAGAGCCCACTGTCTGTACCGACAGGGAGGCCGTGCCGGGCACACCATTTCAGAGGTGTTAACTCGTCTTCACGTTGTGTTGAACCCAGAGAATAAAGGTGCTGGTGGAGGGCCCTGTCGTTTTACCAATGCGGAAACCGAGGCCCAGAGAGAAGGGGAAGGTTGGCCAAGGTTGCATGGCCTGTTGTGGCCATGCCAGGTCGAGGAAACAGGCCAGCTGGCCCCTGCCTGGTTCTTTGCTGTGTCCCTGGAGGTGAGCATTTCGCTGAGACAAGAAGGCTGTCTCCTAAGATGGAAGCCTGGGCTCCGTTTGTCTGGATGAGAAGCCCAAATCTGGGATGCAGCGGCATGGATGTGGTCGCAGCTCCTAGGATGCAGCTCTGGCCTCAGTGAAGTCGTTTGCCCCCTCTAAGGCTCCTGGCCTTGTGCCAGGGAGAGGCAGAGGACCCCACAATGCATGTGGCGCTCACGGGACCCCACACAGGCCTTACACCAGTCCTGCCAGGCAGGTGGTCATCCTCACGAAGACAGAGGGCAAGTGAGTTGCCTAAGATCACACAGCGGGTGTCAAAGCCCTAGTTTACCGACTCCGCAGCTCTGGCTGTTGCATTCTGCCACAGTACCTCCACTAAGGGCCTTAACCACCTGCCTCCCTCCATCTCCTGCACCCAAGCCAGTCAGCTCTCCCCTCTGCTGCTCCCAGCATCCTTTCACCTCCCCTACTGCTCATTCTTTGCTTAGCAGCTGGAACGATCTTGCAGCCTCTGCCTAAAACCTTTCCTGGCTTCCTTCGTATTTGATGGAAGGAAGGTTAAGGCCTCCAGATGTCAAGATGTCCGAAGGCCACGCGTAACTCCGACCTTGCATGCCGTCTCCACCTGGCCTCACTTGTTCTGCCCTTGCCCACTTCCCTTGAGCAGCATTGCAAGCTCTGCTGCCTTGGGCCCCTGCCACGGGCTTTGCACCCTTGGGCTGAATGTTGCTTACACTCCAGCTCACATGCCTTCCTCAGAGAGGCCTTCCCTGCCATCCCTGGCTTCTGTTTTCTCTCCGTCTTTCTCATGACACCTTTCCTTCATGGTGCTTGCAACAGGCTGCGGTTCCGGTTGACTTGTGTTTCACGTTTGTCTTCCCCACCTTCCAGAAGGCTCTGTGAAGGCAGGGACCAGGTCCGTCTGATTCAGTGCAGTATTCCCAGCTCCTGGCAAGACATCTCGCATGCAGGTGTTCTGTCAGTGTCTGTTCAGGGAACAGATGACTCTGCCAGTCCTGGCTTCTGTCACTAGCATCTCTGTGGCTGTGACACTGCTGACAAGGTCTCCAGGCAGAAATCCAAGCCGGGAAGGCAGAACACCCCAGTGGGGTCAAGTAAAGATGATTGCAGGGGCCTAAGGTTCTACCTGCACTCTCCATGTAAGTGGGATTTGGGGGATGCCCACTTTGATGCCTCGCGGAGAAGATGGACCTGGACATACAATCAGCCCCACGCCTCACGGTGAGATAGCCGTGAGTGTGCCATGGGAGCACGAGCCCTTTTCCCCATGGCCCTGTCCACTTTGTCTCCCAGCCCTCTCTCTGATCATGGCTGGTCTGCACCAGCCTCGAGTCTTACATATTCTAGTGGCTTCTCCAAGCTGTAGCCCAAGAGCCTCTCTGAAGGACCAGTCTGGTTACGATGGCCTCATCTTCCTTAGAACCTTCCATGGTTGTCTTTTCCTAGCAGATGAAGCATAGCTTCCTTGGCATGGCAGTGGGGGTCCGGCCTGATGTGGCCTCTCCCACCCTCTGAGCTGCGCCTGCCCCACTCCAGCTCATCCGTGTGCTTGTGCTCTGGCCCCAGGGGGTGGCTTGCCCTTCCCTAAACCTGCCTTCTTGTGGCATTGGCATGTGCCGTGCTGTTCCCCTGCAAACTGCCATTCTCCTTGCAGACCTATCTCAGCAGCCACCTCCTCAGGGCAGTTAGTCTGAGCTCCCCTGGCCCCAGCCTCCTCCGTCAGAGTGCTTACCCCATTGTGTTGTGGCTGTTTTTTAACGCCTCCACTAGATGGACTGTTTGAAGGCAGGGATCGTGTCTGGTTAATTTCTGTATTCTTTGCAACTTTGCAATGTTTGGCCTGAAGAAGGAGCCGAGTAAACATCTGAATTAACATGTGGGTGAATGGGTAGATGGACAGAGGACAGAGGGATGGATGGATGGATGGAGGGATGGATGGAGGGATGGATGGATGGATAGCATTTTTAAGGCTTAGTTCAAATATCATCTCCTCAGCCGGGCTTGGTGGCTCACATCTGTAATCCCAGCACTTTGGGAGACCGAGGCGGGCAGATCACCTGAGGTCAGCAGTTTGAGATCAGCCTGGCCAACATGGAGAAACTCAGTCTCTACTAAAAATACAAAAATTAGCTGGGTGTGGTGGCAGGCCCCTGTAATCCCAGCTACTCGGGAGGCTGAGGAGGAGAATTGCTGGAACCCGGGAGGCAGAGGTTGCAGTGAGCTGAGATCGTGCCATTGCACTCCAGCCTAGGCAACAAGAGTGAGACTCTGTCTCTAAATCAATCAATCAATCAATAACGTCTCTTCTGTGAAGCCAGCAAGCCACAGCAGCGATTCTTGTCCTATTCAGGCATCTGGCCAGGCATTTGGCCAGATGACTCAGGCAGAAGGAGCTCCCTTGCCTCCATGTGCATAGCAGAGTGAAGAGGGAGGGGAAGCTCTCGGGCTTTGGAGGCGCCCATGACCTTCCACAGCTTGCCAGCAGGTCCTCTGCAACATCGCCACCAAGAGACTCTCCCTTGTTTGTGGAAATCCCCGCCTCCCAAGGGGACCCACTGCATTTTAGGACCCCACCGCGGTTTGCCTGTGCGTACCTGAACGCTCACCCTGCCCCGTGGAACGCTCACTCCACCCCACAGCTCTGAGGGGCTCCTTAGCCATGTTCCCAGATCATGCTGCTGAGAGACTAGACTGTGCAGAGAAAGCAAAATAAGAGCAGGAGGCTGAATTTCCTTCTTGCCATTTACTAGTTCTGTGACCTCGGCTATGTTGTCAGCCTCTCAGAGCCTCAAGGCTCACCTCATGACTGATTTTGAAGACAGCATGAAACAATGCCCCGGGCAGTGCCTGATACAGAGTAGGCACTCCGTATGTGTGAGTGTTGGTTTCTTCATTCACTGGAAGGTAACTCGGTGTTTGTGTGGTTCTTCATTGAAATGGGGATGAAGATTCAGAGAGTTTGGATGGATCTAAGGGCATATGTGGAGCTGACATCACTTTTGAGTCCTAGACTTGTGCTTTCCTGCCTGTGTCACTAGTAAATCGAGCTCCCAAGGGGAAAAGACAGTAATAAGTGTGGTTTTTGTTGTAATAATAACAACTCGAACAGGTAACACATCGAGTGCTGACGGTAAGACGTGCTGTTCCAAGCACGTAACTCGCTTACCCCTCACTGCAGCCTAGTGAGGCAGGCTCTGTTAATATCCCCATTCCACAGTGAGGACAGGGAGGCACAGAGGTGAGGAAATGCCAGGTGTGGTGGCTCACGCCTGTAATCCCAGCACTTTGGGAGGCCGAGGCACGTGGATTACCTGAGGTCAGGAGTTTGAGACCAGCCTGACCAACATGGAGAAACCCTGTCTCCGCTAAAAATACAAAATTAGCCAGGCGTGGTGGCGCATGCCTGTAATCCCAGCTACTCAGCAGGCTGAGGCAGGAGAATCGTTTGAACCTGGGGGCAGAGGTTGTGGTGAGCTGAGATTGCACCATTGCACTCCAGCCTGGGCAACAAGAATGAAACCCCATCTCGAAAAATAAAAAAAGAGAGAGAGAGACAGAGAGGTGAAGGAACTTGCCCAAAGTTCCACAGTGGTTTCTAGTGGGGCTGGGACTCAAATGCAGGCAGCCTGGGCTGGGATCTGTGCTCCAAACCCCCGTCCTGCCCTGCAGCAAATGCTGGGGAGAGGCAGCATCACTGGATGAGCGAGATTTTTCTCCAGCCCCATCTCACAGAGCCCACTCTGCAATTCCCAAACCCAGAAGAGGGTATCTTCGTAGCTAAAGGAGGAGGCAGTGTGCTAAGGGCGAAAGGGCTGTGAAGGTGGAATGAAATAAGATATGCAGAATGGGCTAGGTGTGGTGGCTCATGCCTGTAATCCCAGCACTTTGAGAGGCCAAGGCAGGCAGATCACTGAAGGCTGGGAATTCGAGACCAGCCTGGCCAACGTGATGAAACCCCATCTTTACTAAAGATACAAAAATAAGCCAGGTGTGGTGGCACGCACCTGTAATCTCAGCTACTCAGGAGACTGAGGCAGGAGAATCGCTTGAACCTGGCAGACGAAGGTTGCAGTGAGCCAAGATTGCACCACTGCACTCCAGACTGAGCGATAGAGCAAGACTCCATCTCAAAAAAAAAAAAAAAAGATATGCAGAAAGTGTAGCATAGAGACTCTGGGAAGATTCAGGTGCATCATTTCTGAAGCTCCAAATCCCAACCAAGAACACCCAGACAACTAGACAGGACAGTAAAACTACATGGAAAACATTTACAACTAAACAAGGTATGGTTGTATGCAGTTTAGACCCACCTGCGTGACTTTGGCATCTGTGCTGGAAAAAGCTGTGGGAAACAGTGGCAGAACCCCAAAATAATCAACAGGTATACCCAGAAGGTGCCATAGGGGCTTTGGTGAACAGCACCTGAAGCTGGGAGGCATGTTGCTCTCGCCAGGGGCCAGAGTGTGCACAGAGCGCATGGGAGGTGCAGGGCCGGAGCAGGCTTGCTCTTGGGAGCTTTTGAAACTGAGCCACCACAGCTCCCGCTGAGGTCAGGGTCTCGCACAAGGGGGAGACTGCTGGAAATGAAACAGAAAATTGTGTAGGAAAGAGACCATAGAGATCGTCGGAAGAAAAGGTCCAGGTACATGTGGAAGAAAGTCAGGAGGTGAGCTCTGCAAAGTCAAGGAGACAACTGTGAAATAGACTCTCAAATTGCAGGGAAGCTATTTTCTCTAAGGATAATCAATCCAAAAGCATCCAGGTCAAATTCCACGAGTTAGTTTCTATAACAAAGTACCATCGACTGGGTGGGGTAGAGGAATAGAAATGTATCGTTTTGTGGTTCTGGAGGCCGGAAGTCCAAAATCAAGGTGTCAGCAGCCCTGTACTTCCTCTGAAACCTCCTGAGGATGCTCCTTCTGCAGGGATGTTCCTTCTGCAGGGGATGCTCCTTCTGCAGGGATGCTCCTTCTGCAGGGGATGCTCCTTCTGCGGGGATGCTCCTTCTGCAGGGGATGCTCCTTCTGCGGGGATGCTCCTTCTGCAGGGGATGCTCCTTCTGCGGGGATGCTCCTTCTGCAGGGGATGCTCCTTCTGCGGGGATGCTCCTTCTGCAGGGGATGCTCCTTCTGCGGGGATGCTCCTTCTGCAGGGGATG
>PVKV010017996.1:0-46046 GCA_004027835.1 Alouatta palliata
GCCTATGAGTGAGAATATGCGGTGTTTGATTTTCTGTTCTTGTGTCAGTTTGCTGAGAATGATGGTTTCCAGGTTCATCCATGTCCCTACAAAGGATGCGAACTCATCGTTTTTGATGGCTGCATAATATTCCATGGTGTATATGTGCCACATTTTCCCTGTCCAGTCTATCATCGATGGGCATTTGGGTTGGTTCCAGTTCTTTGCTATTGTAAACTGTGCTGCAATGAACATTCGTGTGCATGTGTCCTTATAGTAGAATGATTTATAGTCCTTTGGATATATACCCAGTAATGGGATTGCTGGGTCAAATGGAATTTCTATTTCTAGGTCCTTGAGGAATCGCCACACTGTCTTCCACAATGGTTGAACTTTTCAACCTGTCTTAGTGGCAGGTTGCTCAGTGGGAAATTGGAAGCTTTGAACTGCTGTAGACTTCTTTGTCAGTTACTAGTTTTGTGGTCTGAGGATAATTACCAAATCACTACAGGCCTTGCTTTCTCCATCTCTGAAATGGGGATGAAGTACCTAAATTGTGGACTGCTGGGAAAAACAATTGAGATAAATGTGCAAAGGTCTTACAGCACAGTAGTCACATAAAATTATCTAGTAATTTTATAAAATAATTTTGCTCTTGCATACAATATACATTTGATTATAATGTTATAATAATATTTATAATAAAATGAAAAATATACAACAATTTACAAAATAGTTTATTAAACAACATTTACTTCCATTCCTTTGGCATTATTGATTCTTTCTATCATTGGCAACTCAGTAGAAATGTCCCCTATGCATAGCTTAGTTCTGCAATACACACGTTTACACAAACATGCACGTGCGCACGCACACACACACACACACACACACACAAAGTAGCCTTTTATAAAAGTTAGGTGTATTTTACAAAGCACAAAACAATTTTATTCCTGTTCATAGAAAAATCTATTTCATGTCTATCATTATGCCATTTACCATCATCTTTTAACAGAATTTACCTTAAGTATATCTTTTTTAGGTCAGCCACCCTACACACATTTTCTATGCTTTCATACAGTGGCTTTGAAAGTTCCTTTCTTTTTAGCAATCAAAACCCTGCCCCCTTTTAAAGCACACTCTTACACAGAACCTCAAAATATAAAACTGATGTAAGTTGACCTTTCTTAAAGCTGAAATAATGAATTGACAATTTTCTTATTCACTTTTCCCTCTTCCCTGCTTGCCCACCTGTCCCCAGCCATCCCTGAGTCACTCTGGAAAAACTGGGCACAGCAAATGACAAAAACTACCACTTTCATCAACCCGTTTAGTGCTCTTCAGCTATGTTGTGCTTTCATAGTAGTACAGACTGTACCTAACATAGTAATACCACGTTGAGAAAATGAAATCACTAAATATCGCTTATTAGTGCACTCAGAGTGTCCATACTATCTATTCATGTTCATCGCTGGATGAAGCATGACTGTAGGTATCTTTCTGCTCGATTACTTGTGTGAGTAGTTATCCTGCCCATCAAATGTACAATTTTAACTTCCTTTGTTAATCTTTACCATATTTCTGTAAACCTGCTTTTCTAATTTCCTGTGATCATTTTAAATATCAGTTCTACATTGTTCTGCAACATCGCCCCATGTACAGACTTTCTGCCTTTTTGTGGCCCTCAGATTGAATTTGATGTGATGTCACTGACCACTAAAACTAATGAAAAACACCAGGTTAATTTTTTAAACAACTGTTGTTTTTGTATGTTTTTGGTGTGCTTTAAATTTCACTGTGACATTCATCTGCAAATAACTCAAGACCCTCCTTTCTATCAGGCTAGGAATACAGCTCTCAAATGAGAGAAAGCCTGCCTCCATTCTTCTCTGCCCATTCACCTCAAAACCGTACAGAGTCTAGGAACTTGCCATCTACTGAGTAAGAGGAAAAGCATTAGCATTTATACAGTGTTTAAAATAAAAACAAACACACATTGTCATCAATTTGCTCTATCATTTTTGATCACTCGAATGTCCTCCTTGGGAAACTTTAATTACAAATTTTGCATTTTGGAAAGTCATAAGGCGTTGCTGGTACTTCCAGTAGTGACAAATATAAAGTTGCTTCAAATGAGCAAAATTTAGGTTTCTGTCTCTATATCTCATTAGCATTAGCAAGTTCCAGTCTCATAGCAACCCAGATCTGATGATGAACACCTGCCAGCCCAGATGGTTTGGGGAGAAAATTCCTAGCTAAATAGAATAAAGTTCTGTTGTTGGGCTGTCCAAGCCGTTATTTAACAGGGATGTTGCAAAAACTCTGAAAAGCTATTTTTGTAGAATCTGAACAAAGAAACATCTCCAAAGTTGTCATATGCAATTTCCATCACTTCTGATATCTAATGTCCCAACATTTTTAGTTTGTGCAAATAATATATGGTTATTCTATCTTTACACATACTACAAATGGTATTGCATGTCCACTGGCATGAACACAGCCGTGTGACAAAATCAATAGCATCTGCAAAATTATAAAACAAATGCTTGTATTTTCAAATTTGCTTTTAAATAAATCCAGTCCTGTTCCTTCTAATGAATTGGCTGATATACAAAAAACAAAACCTTCTGAATAAGATCTTGAGTAAATATTGAGTCTCTATTTCAGCCCACAGTACTTTCTTCCTCATTCAAACTGTTAGAACTTTACTTTATATGTTATTTTGTTGTGGAGGAAAGCAGGTAGCAGGGAAGATAGGCTGAATGTGAAGTCAAGAGTGCTGGGATATTGCTTACCCCTGCTCAGTTGGTATCTATTTTTGTGACCTGATTGAACCCATGAAACTAAGTTTTCCTGCCTGTAAAATAATTTTGTAGTAAATGAATAGTTTTTTTTAGTGTCAAAATATACCATATATCATCATATATTTTTACACGTGCATAGTTTCTTTACACAAAGATGAACTCCTCGGGATGAAGACTGTATCATGCATCTCTAACATGTGGTGCAGAGCTTTGTACACAACCAGCGCCTAAGGACTATCAGTTCCATCATTGCTTTCACCTTCTTGGTGGAAATTATCAAAATCATGGACTTGAGTAGAGACTTTCTGTTTTCTAGCTCTATGATCTTGGGCAAATTACTTGAGTGTACTGAGTCTCTATTTCCTCATTTGTATTTACTTCATAGAGTTGATGAGAGTGTTAGAAAATTGGCACTTACAGTTTACATTTTGAAAACATGATTTCCTGTGCCTCCCTGCCCTGGGTTGCTACCATAGAGCTTTGCAAAGAGTCAATACTGGGGTCAATTCATTGTAATAATTAAGAAAGCCAGAAGATCAAGGTTCAAATCTGACTTTGCCCCTTCCTAGCTGTGTGACTTTGTGCAAGTTTGTTAATCCTTCTGTTTCTCAGTTTCGTCACCTTCAATGGAGAGAATGGTAATATTCACTTCATAGGACTCTTATGAAAAATAAATGAATTTAATATCTATTAATTACTTAAAGAGTACCTGACATATACCAAGTGCTACTTAAGTTTAGGTGTTAGTTTTAACTTTACAAATATTTATTATTCAGGGTTACAACGAAAATGTGGATTTTAAAAAACTTCTATATTTGATTATGATTATGTTCAAGATGAACATAATAATTATTCTTAAATTTGGTACATTGTATAAGATATACATTCTATAAAATAACAGATTAATATATGCTTTTTAAACAAATTTTAATTTACTGCTTTTAATTATATGCTAATCAATATTGCAATAAAATAATTATAATTTTATAATTTATAATGCAAATAAATTTCTCCTTTACTTTCTGCTTACATGCTTATTTCTTATCTTTTTAATATCTCTATGTAGTATTTATTTGTTTATAAACTAGTGACAGGTTAGACTGTTACTAGTTTAATGCCATCAGACTCTGGCATATTTGTTTACTTTTATGATAAATGAAATATATAAATATCGTCTTTGTGCTTTTTAATCTGTTTAGCTCTCACATTTTTACAAATTATCTCAATTGAGGAGGGAGAAGTGAGCAGGTTGCTCAACACTACAGTCTTACAGCTAGAGGACTATGTCTTGTAATATTTTATGTATTTTTTCTCGTACTTGGTATGTGTCATTTTTTCCTGTAGATTTCAAATAAAACAAAAAACAAACTTCAGTAGAGTAAGTGTTATAAACATTTTTTAGGGTGAAAAATCATAATTAACATGAACTAGAGTTATAAAAAGGAAATAGTAACTAAAATCAGTATTTGATTGGTTCTTCTAAATCAGAGTGTTTCAGGTGAATTTCAGACTAGTAACTTTTTCTAATAAAAGGACATCAAGCAATGATATGTTAAATATCTCATTCATAGCCTTTACCCATACAAATATCATGGAATATAAAGTTACATAACAACGTGATCGATATGTGAAGAGTCAATGAAAAACATACTCTACCAGAGGCCTATTGGATCCACAACGAGAGCAGTGAAGACATGTTTTTAATAGGAAACTAAAAATGTGGAAATTAGGCTAATGGGGAAGAGGTTTCCTTTAAAACTATAGTTGTGGTAATTCTTTTTTTTTTTTTTTTTCCTTAAGGTAATGTCTCGCTCTGTTGCCCAGGCTGGAGTGCAGCGGCACAATCTCGGCTCACTGCAACCTCTGCCTCCCAGGTTCAAGTGATTCTCCGACCTCAACTTCCCCAGTAGCTGGAATTACAGGAATGCACCACCGTAACTGGCTTTTTAAAAATTTTTCTTTTATCTTTAGTAGAGATGGGGTTTCACCATATTGGCCAGGTTGGTCTTGAATTCCTGACCTCAGGTGATCCGCTGGTCTCACCTTCCCAAAGTGCTGGGATTACAGGTGTAAGCTATGGGGCCTGGCCACAGTTCCAGTAATTCTTAATTAGAGCTACCTTTTAAAAATAAATGGAGCAAATGCTTTCAAATTTTTAATTTGTTTCATATTTCAAATGTTAATGAGTTTTATGGTTCCACCTGTTGGTAAAAGTACTATCAGGCTGCTTTGTTGTTAATATTCCTCTTGTATCAGTCAAGCTTCTCCAGAAAAGCACAATCAATAGGATGCAACCAATAGGATGTATCTATGTGTGTGTTTATATGTATTTTATAGAATTAGCTTATAAGACTATGGGGACTGGCAAGTCTGAAATTTGCAGGGCAGGCCTGCAGGCTAGGAATTTCAGTGGGAGTTGATGTTGCAGTGTTGAGTCTGAAAGCAGTCTAGAGGCAGAACTCCTTTCTCTTTGGGATACCTCTTGTCTTTTCTTGTCAAAGTTTTCAACTGACTGGATGAAGCCAACCCACATCATGGAGGGTGATCTGCTTTCTTTAAAGTCTACTGATTTACATGATGGTTGATCACATCAAAAAAAGTCTTCATAGCAACTTCTACACTGATGTTTGACCTTAGTCTAGCCAAGTTGACACATAAAATTAGAGATCCCACTTCCCCACCCACTTTTCCACATAGCACCATTCAGAGATCTTAATCCATAGATCTCCATGATGTCACTCTTGCTACTGTCTCTTCATTGCTTCTACAAAATTGACTTGCATATAACTATTTCTTCATTTTCATAACCAATTATCTTCCTCTATCTTCTTTCTTCATTTCATAGTTTATATTTTTTTCTGAAACTCTCTTTGTTACTTCTACTATCTTCTTCCTTTTAAGCTCTGTCTTTCAGTTTCTGTTGCTACTTATTTCTCATCCTCTTAATTTTTTTCCTTTCCACTTCGAATGCCACTTTCATCCATCTCTATTTGTATGAAGCTTTAACTGCCTCCTTTCTCCTTTCCTATATCTGTCTAAGGTGCCTACAAGTTGGTTAATTTCTTCAAGCTTCTTTCCTCTTGTTTACTTGAAATTTATTTTAGTACAATTTCAAGCTAATAAGTTTCCTTTCAAAACTGTGTGCTTAACACATTTCTGTATTAGCTGAAGCACTTTACACCTTACTTCTTATTATTTGTCTCTGCTGCTCTGTACAGGCACTAGCTCTTCATCTTAGTTAATATCAACATTAGGGTCTCCTTCTCCCTATTTCCTCAGCCTCAGCTTCTCTGTGTTCCCAGCAGGGTCCTCCTTTTTCCTTGAAAGTTAATCTTGCTGCACTGATGTTATCATCAATTTACTCTAACTGGATTTCAGCACTCCGATTCTCTTCTTTTTCTTCTTTCTCACTTTTCCATTTCCTCAATGTTAAAAACAGCACTATTCTCCGCTGTGCTTATGAGTGGGTAAAACCACATGTAGTTTTTCTCCTTTTCCCATTTTCTCTAAAATTTAATAATGCTTTTTACGAGCCTTTCAGAAATATTTTTCATTTACGATATTCTGATCCTCAGCTCCCTGGGCATTCACTTGGCAATCTTCTCATGCTGGTCCATGTACTGTCCTGCTGCCAAATAGGATTTTTTAAAGAGATGCATTAAATTGCCTTACTCTTCACTTGTTCTCAAACAAGTCTTTTGAAAGCACAATTTTTAAGAAATGAATCTTATCTGGGCATAAACCCTGTTCATATCTCATCTATGAGTATTCTGATCAATGATTAATAACGGAAGGATTTCTATTCTTCCTATCTATAAGTTGACATTTAAAAAAATTTTTCTTCACTGATGTAACTTATTTGTCATATAAATTACTTAATTCACACCGTTTTTAGGAACGCTCACATTTCCTTTGTTATTTTTTTGCCCTGCTGAGGTTTTGAAGTTGATTTTCTATACTTATTTGGCCTAATGAGTCATGTCAAAGTATCAAGAATAAAAATTAAGAATCTGAAAATAGATATTTTATATAATGTGGAGGTTTCATAACAATGTAGAATCAAATTGAGATGTAAAATTATATTACCTGTGTATTTCTATGATGTGTTCTCCAAAAATAATATATACGTCATTAATATGTTATCAAAAGCTACCATGAGGTTTAATAAAGGAGCCATTATAAGTGTTATAAGTAAAGTCCATACAAGAGTGTCACCAATATTGTTCTACACTGTTTTTGAGATGCCAGATTGAATTATTAGGCAAGAAAAGGAAATAAAGCATCAAAAATGTTTATAAGACATTATTATTGCATATAATATAATTGTATGCTTGAAGTACTTAAAAAATTATTAAAATATGGCTGAGTAAAATAAATATATGGAAATGAATAAGAAAACAGGCCTAATTTACAACTGTAATCTCACACTTTTCCACCAACTCCTTCCAAAGTGCCTGGAAATTTATTTAATAATATAATAAATAATAATAACAAATAACAAATTTATTTACTTAGTAATATAATAAAAAGAGGGGAAGAAGGGCATACAATGTTCTTTACTAGCAATACCTGACATCTTTAAAATGACATTTAGGTATAATTAGCTGCATGTTTCATGTTCTCAACAAAAAGATCAAATGGACATCTTGGAGCTAGCTAGGCTAATTCTAGTTTAACTAGAAAATAAACAATAGGGAAACTCTAAAAAATTAATATGAATGAGAGGAATTATTCTCCTGGAAAACAGATCTCTGAATTACAGTAGAAAATATAGAAATTGACTAAAATACTACTATCATCTGAATGGTATGCCTGAAATTCATATGTTGAAACCTAATCTCAATAGCATTAAGAGAGACACATTTAGAATAAAATTAGATCATGGGGCTCCACACTGATGATGGGACTAATGCTGATATAAAAGAGGTCCTGGGGGAGCATTGCGCAACCTGCAATGTGAGACACAGAGAAGGTCCCATCTATGAGGAACAGGCCTCACCAGATGATATGGTTTGCCTGTGTCCCCACTCAAATCTTATCTTGCAGTTTCCATAATCCCCACGTGTCCTGGGAGGGACCTGGTGTGAGGTGATTGAATCATAGGGGCTGTTTTCCCCACGCTATTCTCATAGTAGTAAGTTCTCATAAGATCTGGTGGTTTTATAAGGGGCTTCCCCCCTTCACTTGGCTTTTCTCCTTACTGATGCCATGTGAAAAAGAATGTGTGTTCTTCCCCTTCCACTATAATTTTAAGTTTCATAAGGCCTCCCCAGCCATGCTGAACTGTGAATCAAACCTCTTTTCTTTATATATTACCTAGTCTTAGATATATCTTGATTAGTAGCATGAGAATGGACTAATACACCAAACCCCAAACTTTCTGGCACCTTGGTCTTAGACTTCTCAGCTTCCAGCACTGTCAGCAGTAAATTTCTGCTGTTTATACATTATCCAGTCGAAGATATTTTGTTATAATAGTGTGAATGGACTAGGACAAATACATATAGTAATTTGAGAACATTTAAAATAAGTATCTCGTTGGGATCAAGGGTAGATGTAAGGAAATACTGTTATTTTTGGTGGTTATGGAGCTTATCTGATATAGGTGCAATAATAATTTTTTAAAACGTGGAGTATTTTGGTTTATTTTAAATTTAAATTTGGGTTCTAATTTAGATTTTAATTAGAAATGTTGCCAAATGAAAATGGAAGCCAACTGCTAATTCAGTAAGCCAGAAATCTTTTATTGCAGCTTTTCAGGAAACATCCAACTTCAGTAGTCCCAAGAAAAAAGGCTGAAAAATGAAGCCCAAGATATAGTTATAAGGGTGGCAAAGCTGCAGAGGAGATGGACTGCCCCGTCTCAGTTACTTCAATGTCAAAATTAGGACTCTGAGAGGAAAATAGAATTCTGAAACCTGGGATAGATCCATATATGTGGATGATCCTGAACTAACTGGTTGTCAAAATCTGCCCTCTCTTTCATTTATAGGCCAGAAAGCTCTTTATTCTTGGTACTAGTGGCTTGGCTTATAACTTGCAAGGTAACACTTATCCTACCCTGAATCTTCCCCTGCTGTCTTCATTGGTTTGTGTTGCTGTGATAGAATACTTAAGAAAAAGTAGTTATAAAAAACAAAAATTTTTTTTCCTCATCGTTCTGGAGGCTGGAACGTCCAACGTCAAGGTGCTGATGTGGTATTTGGTAAGGTGCTGATGTGGTATTTGGTAAGGTGCTGATGTGGTATTTGGTAAGGTGCTGATGTGGTATTTGGTAAGGTGCTGATGTGGTATTTGGTAAGGCCCTGATTTCTACTTCCAAGAGGGCGCTTTCAGTGCTGCCTGCTCTGGCAGGGAGAAACACTGTCCTCACATTGAAGAAGAGCAGAATAGAGTGAACTCATTTCTGCCCTTTTTATAGCAACATTAATCCCTTCATGAGGACAGAGCTGGCATAGCCTAAACACCTCCCATTTTTATTTTTTTATTTTATTTTTATCTTTTTTCATATTATTATTATTTTTGTTACATTTTAGGTTTTGGGGTACATGTGAAGAACATGCAAGATTGTTGCATAGGTACACACATGGCAGTGTGATTTGCTGCCTTCCTCCCCATCACCTATATATGGCATTTCTCCCCATGCTATCTCTCCCCAACTCCCCACACCATGCTGTCCCTCCCCTATTATCCCCCAACATCCCCCAGTGTGTGATGCTCCCCTCCCTGTGTCCATGTGTTCTCATTGTTCAACACCCACCTATGAGTGAGAACATGTGGTGGTTGATTTTCTGTTCTTGTGTCAGTTTGCTGAGAATGATGGTTTCCAGGTTCATCCATGTCCCTACAAAGGACACGAACTCATCGTTTTTGATGGCTGCATAATATTCCATGGTGTACATGTGCCACATTTTCCCTGTCCAGTCTATCATTGATGGGCATTTGGGTTAGTTCCAGGTCTTTGCTACTGTAAACTGTGCTGCAGTGAACATTCGTGTGCATGTGTCCTTATAGTAGAATGATTTATATCGCCATACTGTCTTCCACAATGGTTGAACTAATTTACACTCCCACCAACAGTGTAAAAGTGTTCCTATTTCTCCACATCCTCTCCAGCATCTCTTGTCTCCAGTTTTTTTAATGATCACCATTCTAACTGGCGTGAGATGGTATCTCAATGTAGTTTTGATTTGCATTTCTCTAATGACCAGTGATGATGAGCATTTTTTCATATGTTTGTTGGCCTCATGAATGTCTTCTTTTGTAAAGTGTCTGTTCATATCCTTCACCCACGTTTGAATGGGCTTGTAAATTTCTTGTAAATCTGTTTTAGTTCTTTGTAGATTCTGGATATCAGTCCTTTGTCAGATGGGTAGACTGCAAAAATTTTTTCCCATTCTGTTGGTTGCCAATTCACTCTAATGACTGTTTCTTTTGCCGTGTAGAAACTGTGGAGTTTGATTAGGTCCCATTTGTCTATTTTGGCTTTTGTTGCTAATGCTTTTGATGTTTTGGTCATGAAGTCCTTGCCTACGCCTATGTCCTGAATGGTTTTGCCTAGATTTTCTTCTAGAGTTTTTATGGTGTTAGGTCTTATGTTTAAGTCTTTAATCCATCTGGAGTTAATTTTAGTGTAAGGTGTTAGGGAGGGGTCCAGTTTCTGCTTTCTGCATGTGGCTAGCCAGTTTTCCCAACACCATTTATTAAACAGGGAATCCTTTCCCCATTGTTTGTTTTTGTCAGGTTTGTCAAAGATCAGATGGTTGTAGATGTGTTGTGTTGCTTCTGAGGCCTCTGTTCTGTTCCATTGGTCGATATCTCTGTTTTGGTACCAGTACCATGCTGTTTTGATTACTGTAGCCTTATACTATAGTTTGAAGTCCAGTAGTGTGATGCCTCCCACTTTGTTCTTTTGGCTTAGAATTGACTTGGCTATGCAGGCTCTCTTTTGGTTCCATATGAAGTTTAAGGTGGTTTTTTCCAGTTCTGTGAAGAAGGTCATTGGTAGCTTGATGGGGATAGCATTGAATCTGTAAATTACTTTGGGCAGTATGGCCATTTTCACGATATTGATTCTTCCTAACCATGAACATGGAATGTTTCTCCATCTGTTTGTGTCCTCTCTTATTTCATTGAGCAGTGGTTTGTAGTTCTCCTTGAAGAGGTCCTTTATGTTCCTTGTTAGTTGTATTCCTAGGTATTTTATTCTCTTTGTAGCAATTTGAATGGCAGTTCATTCTTGATTTGGCTCTCTTTAAGTCTGTTATTGGTGTATAGGAATGCTTGTGATTTTTGCACATTGATTTTGTATTCTGAGACTTTGCTGAAGTTGCTTATCAGTTTCAGGAGATTTTGGGCTGAGACAATGGGGTCTTCTAGATATACAATCATGTCGTCCTCAAAGAGAGACAATTTGAGTTCCTCCTTTCCTATTTGAATACCCTTTATTTCTTTTTCTTGCCTGATTGCTCTGGCTAGAACTTACAATACTATATTGAATAGGAGTGGTGAGAGAGGGCATCCTTGTCTAGTGCCAGATTTCAAAGGGAATGCTTCCAGTTTTTGCCCATTCAGTATGATATTGGCTGTTGGTTTGTCATAAATAGCTTTTATTATTTTGAGATACGTTCCATCCACACCTAATTTATTGAGGGTTTTTAGCATAAAGGGCTGTTGAATTTTGTCAAAGGCCTTCTCTGCATCAATTGAGATAATCATGTGGTTTTTGTCTTTGGTTCTGTTTATATGGTGAATTACGTTTATAGACTTGCGTATGTTGAACCAGCCTTGCATCCCCGGGATGAATCCTACTTGATCATGGTGGATAAGCTTTTTGATGTGCTGTTGCAATTGATTTGCCAGTATTTTATTGAAGATTTTTGCATCTATGTTGCTAATGGATATTGGCCTGAAGTTTTCTTTTCTTGCTGAGTCTCTGCCAGGTTTTGGTATCACACCTCCCAACACTGTTGCATTGGGCATTTCCAACACGTGAATTTTTTGCAGGAGACACATTTATTCATACCATCTGCAAAGTTTCATTGACTTCATCACTTCAGGGCAATAATCAGTCAGGTATCAGCACAATCCTGGAAAAAATGCTTTAAAGCTGAATAAATTGCAATACTTGTTTAGTACTTTCTGTTAGAAATCAATGGAACAGATTTTGGAGTGAGTTTTCAAAAATTTGAAACTAGGAACAGAGTATATGACTAGTTGGTAGGAATTTGTTGACACGAGCAACTCTTCCATCACTTGCTGTTCAATGTTTTGGCAAGGCCATCTGACCAGTATCTGTTGTGACGGCTCCCTGAAGGTTGGATGTGATGAGGACCTTTGCTGAATTTTGGATAAATGACAAAACATTTCTCACATAGTATTGAGGAAGACACAGAAGGTCAGGGAGGTAGAAATGTTAGGATAGAATGATAATATAAGGCCTGAGAATCAACCACTTTACTATGTTTCCTTAGGGGGGCTAAAGAAAACCTCTTTCACTAAGCCAACTGCTAATTTAATAAGCCAGAAATCTTCTATTGAGCTTTTAAGGAAATATCCAACTTCAGTAGTCCCAAGGAAAAAGGCTGAAAACTTAAGCCCAAGATATAGTCACAAGGGTGGCAAAACTGCAGAGAAAGGTACTGGTAAAACTTACACTAGAGTAGTTGATAAACTTGTGGTGGTCATCTTTCGTTAGCTGGAGTTGGTGGTAGGATTTTTTTGCTGTGGAATTGAGCTCCCGAGTATCAATGGAATGGGGAAATTAAAAAATTGTAGAGACCAAATTGAACACTTAAATGTGGGAGGCAAACTGGTTATACTTACCCTAATAGGCAAAAAGGCCAGAGAGGCAATCAGGAAACCTTGACCATTAGAAATCTTTGGCATTGACTAATAAGATGGTGTGCCTTAAGAAAGATGGACCAGTAATAAGGGTGGTATTGGGTAATTGAAACTCAAGAACTGTTGAACAAAAGACTATACAAGCTGCTACAACAAAAAATTGTGGTCCCTTGCTCAGATTATTTCAAATTACATTCACAAACCCAAAGCCCATTGAATGAAGAAGTCTAGAGGTCTTCAAGAAAGACCCTTCAGCACTTCTGAAAATTTATATACGACAAAACTTTCCAATTCTTTCCCCATGGAAAATAAACTGTGGCTATTTTCCAACTGTGTTTGATCTAACATTAATACCTGAGAAACCAAAACACAATTGTGGGCTTACCAAAGTAAGAAATTATGAGGATCAGGTGAGAATAATTTGGGGCAAATCTCTCTCTTAGCATATCTAAGAGTACCCATGGATACATTTTGTGATTATTACACTGAATTGTATATTTAAAATGGATATACCTAGCAGTTGTCAGAATCACACTGGTTTCTCAATTAGAGAAACAAGAGACATTACAGTATGAAATGCCAGGTGGAAGTCTGAGAAACTACTGGAAACTATTCTGTTCCTGCCAAGATGTAAATCAGAAGCAACAATGTCTTCTGGGAGGAAATGCCAGGGGTTTTATATTATTATTTAATCAACTGTTACAGTCCTTCCAAAAATGATGGAAAATAGTCTGTGAAAATTGGCGACCATAAATTTAACCAATTGATAGCTTCAATTTCAGCTGCCATGTTGAGTTTTTATTTCAGCAGATCATTAAAGCCTCTGGCACTTTGTATGTGGTCATTGATCTGGCAAGGGTTATCTTCTTGTTCTCCATCAATAGGGAAAATCAAAAGCCTTTTGCCTTTTTATGAATAGATAGTTGCACTCAGTCCCTGTCCTTCCCTGGGGGACAGGCTAACTCTTTCTCTCTGTCCACTGGCATGTCAATTACATTAATTTTCCCCACAGATTGTACAGGTTCACTATCTCGGTGGCAGCATACTATTTGAACATGGCGAAAAGGAGAGACACATATTCTACATGCATAAATAAAACATACATGCCAGAAGGTAGAATTTAAGCCCATGAAGATTCAAGGATCTGCTACCTCAGTGAAGTTAGGCCTCAGTCCAGATTTTGTTAGCTTATTCAAGATGAAAGCAAATTGTTTATACATTACTACTACTTTTTTTCACTGCAGAAAAAAAAAGGGCAGCTCTCATTGGGTATATTTAGATTTTGAGGTTATCTATCTCCATCTATCCAGTGGTTCTAGGATCCTCAGTAGATAATGATGCTGCTTCGTCTTTAGCAAGACATGCTGAAATAATGGCTGATATAAAATTCTGTGACTCTAAAAATAAAAAAAGCCTAAAAACTAAGGAATAAAAGTAGGATTGCCCTCCTCCTCCTCAATTTTAGAGGTCCATTTGAGAGTTTTTTGTTTTCTATCCGTACATAACTTTAGTCATAAAGTTATTGATCCAAATTCTTATGTCTTTTATCAAAGCCTTTTTTAACCAAAGAAATAGTTCACTGAGGTAGCAGATCCTTGAATCTTCATGGGCTTAAATTCCACCTTCTGGTATGTATGTTTTATTTATGCATGTAGAATCCCACTGATCCTGGTCACTCTCTCACTTATCCAGCAGACCAGCAGAAAAACAACAGAGTGATTTTAATAAACAGATGTAATAGACTCTTATTACTGTGAGAAACTTGAGTTGCTGACACATAATGGGGACAGAGAAAGCTATGTTTGTAATCCTGTAATAGTTTTAATATCTCTTTAAGCTCTCCTACCCAGTGATAAGTTTTGCCAGACAATTGCCACAACCATAGCTCAACAAGGACAAAGCAACTACAGACCCATGAGAAGCGACGGTCAGCATCACTCTACCAAGCCAGTAAAACAGACCAGTTGAAGTGTTGGCTGAGGTGAGTGTATTCTGAGATTAGTGTTAGAGGAGTAGTTGATGACTTACACTTACGGCCTGAGGATCCACTTCAGCAGTGAGGGCTGATCTCTTGCTGTAGGTATTTAATTGATTGAAGCTGGCTACTGTTTTGAACTCATTGTGCATTTTGTGACTCATTGGGCTTGAATCTCTCCCCTTATGTCCTTACAAAAATGTAGGCTTCGTATTGCAAAGTGGAATATGGATATAATAAAGGGCATGGATAATCTGAGTGATGCAAAGATTTGACTGTATCAGACATTTATTATGCATCTATTCAGATCATGTCTTACTCACTTGTCCCTTCTTACAGTTGTCACTACAGCAATTAGATCTGTAAGGACTCTGATTAACCTCACATACTCAACCATCTAATGCAGACAACTCTGCTCAAACTTTCTGCCTTTTGGCTCCATTTTGAAGCTTCTTTGTTGATGGTGCCATTGTGGAAACTCATCACTGCTCAAGTATGTGCAACTTGGAACTGCAGTGAATTAATTACTCATGTGACAAAACGCTGACTAATAGCAGATGGAATCTGATTAATATACTTTTCCTTTCTCAGATGGAAATCGTTAGACATGTGGATTTTCAGGGAGATCCTAATCAAGCAACCAATTGCACGACCAGGTTGATCCTGACTCCTTTTACTGTCTTTCTCACCTTCCCTACTGTAGTCCTCAGATGCCTCATTGCTGCTCTCTGGAATTTTACTCCCTGTGCAAAAGAAATAAGCCATCTGGCTTAGGCTCTGCTTTCTTGGAAATTCATGCTAAGAAAGATAGTAACAGATTTCATGAAAAAGTTAATACAAAACAGATCTTCAATATATGAAAATATGCTCAATCTCACACTAAAATAAGAAAGCTTTCATAGAGATGAGTTTAAGCATTCTGAAAAAACATGGTACGACCAAGGGTGCAGACAGGGAACCTTACATTTATACATTGCAAGGAAAAATGCATTTTGACACAACGGCTATATTAGTTGGCTATTGCTGCTATAATTTTCCCCACCTTCCAGTGTTAGTGGTTTTCAACAACAAATTTTCATTTTATTCTCATTGGTATGCAGGTCAGCTATGATTTTGTTAAAGTTAGTAAAATTTGGCAGATACTTTAGTCGGCCAGTTCAGCATATGGAGCTGACCTGAAACTGACATAAAATCTAGATTTTAAGTCTCTGTTAGTGCTAGGGTTCTCGCTCAACGGCACCAGTTTCCTGAAGCATTTTATTCTTATAAATATTGTTTATATTTATTAGAAGAGTGCAAAGGAATCGTGCCATAATTTTTAAAGGCTCAGCTCAGAAACTACACACTGTAACTTCTGATCACATCTCATTAGTTCAAGCAAGTCATGTGTAGTGCAATGGATGCCCCACTAGGCTTAAGGGTGTATGATTGCTGCCTGAACCTTGAAGGCTGGGCAGTGAGTCAAGGTCATGTTGCTTAGTGAAGGAGCAGGTATCCCTGAGAACCCAAACATCCCAGGGGTATCTGAGAACCTAACAAAAAAAAAAAAAAAAAAAAAAAAAACCCAAACCTGTCTCAGTTGGCTATTGCTGCTATAATGCTCCCCACTTCCCAGGGTTGGTGGTTTGCAACAGCAAACATTTATTTTATCCTCATTGGTATGCAGATCAGCTGTGATTTGGTTAAAGTTGGCAGGATTTGGCAGAGACTTTGGTGGGCCCAAGTCAGCGTATGGAGCGGAACTAAAACTGACCTACACAAGCACAGTAAGCAAAGAGGCGGAAAATTAGCTTACAGGCGGTTTAGAGATGGGAGGCAGTGCAGATCTCTAGAGCTGTCCTGCTGCCATCTAAGAGGGCTCTGTATGTAAGTCCTAATATGTTCACCTGCTTGCCAGGGTGGACTTGTCTGAGTCATTCTTTGGTCTCTTAGTTCCTTTCCAGTTTTAGGGTAGAGGGAGGTAACAATCCCAAGTTTTCCTTATAACAGCACAGTTAAGACCAAAGTCAGTGGGGTGGTATAAAATATATAGCCACAAAGCCTTGGGAATTGGAATGAATATTTGCCAAATAATAATCCAATCCACTATAACTTCTATAAAATATGACTTAGCACTATCTATCAACATAGATTCCAAAGTTCCACACCCAGGATTTTATAGTACAGCGATATGGCACAAATATGAAGCCATATGCCTGCATTTTAATTAATAGATGATTTGTAAAGTAAATCAAGTTACACCAGTTCAACAGAACATATGCAAGCCATTCAAAACAATGAGGCAACATGAAACATACATTTGTGGAAGGATCACCAAGATATAAAGTGTAAACACAAGGTACGGAAAAGTCTATATAGTTGCTATAATTGTGAGAAAAATAAAAATATATTTGAATATATACACTCTCTCTGAGAGGAGTTATAAGAATCTGACAACAGTAATTACTCCACTGAGGAAAAATGAGTAACTGGAAAAAGAAGCAGGAGGGAGACTTTCTTTTTTTCTGTATGTTGCTTTATTACCTTAAACTTGTTACAAGGCATATTTATACTCATTTAAAGCAAGATACAAGTTAGACACACAGAATTCTTCTCATTTGTCATTGGCTTGTAATTGTTGATAGTCCAGAATTTTCTGAGTGTCTCAACATTTATCTTCCTCTCTCTCCCCTAGGTGAACTGATGGTACTTTAGAAAAAGTCAACTCTTTTTGTAAACTATTGCATCAGAGAAATCTGATTCTGCCTCAAAATATGCTTTATCCAACTTGTTCCTCCTTGCATTCACACACTTCTCTATGATTCAGAACTTATAAAATCTTTGCCTTGCTCTGTAAATTCCTGAAACTACTTTCATTGCTTTTTTAAACTTTTTGAAATTATAGTAAGCATTTTATTCTTAAAGATTTTTGGCCATTTCATTACAGTTGAGCTTTAGAAACCTCATGTAGTTTCAGACTCATACCATTTTGTGATTCCCCTATTTATCTTCCTTCTTTTTTTCTCTGTTCTTTTCAAAATTTCTGCAAAGATCCCATACTATTCTCCTTCTGTTATGCAGAGAAAAGTCCCTCCAGTTTCACCCTTAGACCTCAGGCAACAAACCTGGTTCCTGCAATTTAGAAGGCTCAGCTCTAGTCTCTCTAGTTACACCTCTTCTCAGACATCAAGGAGTCAAAAGACCAAGAGGTGGATTCACTGAGTCCAGGCCTCATTCTCTTCTGGTCTATGTTCTGGTTACTAGAAATCCCAGAATTCTCTGTCTAAATTACCCTGAATCAGATTTAAGCATCTATGCCCCAGGGCTCACTGTATTCATACCACTGTGAAAATGAAGTTCAAAATGGGTATTCTAGGTCTTTATAAAGATAAATTGATCAAGGTAGGAGAATAGGACATGTCTTATGTAATGGTTAGTCAGCTTGATTTATAACTTTACTTGTATGATTCTCTATTTGTACTTTTGCACTGGGCCCTGAAATCTTTTGGCAAGGGCTAGCCAAAACCATCAAAATCTATGCTTAACTGGGCAAAGTGTGGGCTCCCCTTCTGTATAGGAGGGATGGTCACTTTTTTCCTGATGTCATATTTAAGAAGAATGGTGCATTAAAATATTCCCTAAGAAGAGCCCTAGAGACCCATGTGGAGGGGGAGAGCCTGATGAACAGCTTCGAAAGAGAGTGTGAATACACTTTCAAAGCCCTCATTCTCCAGCTCAAATAAAGTGCAATCCTCTTTCGATCACAAGTATAGTTAAGACCATACAGTGGGCACTCAGATTCAAAAAATACATTCTAAAGGGAAGGGTATGATCCTGAGATGGAGCTAAGAAAAATTATCTCAAGCAATAGCATAAAGTTATGTGATTGCCTTTTGCAGGACAACTCTGGTTCTACCAGAGAGAGGTTTGGTTGATACACCAACAGGGTGTTAAACATGTTTTCTTAAAACTCTACTTGTAAAAATAATCCAATTAGCTTCCAACACAGCTTATATCCCTGTGTTGCAGTGGAGAAAGGGGATAGTCTAATCAAAGTGAATTCTCATAGCCCTGCACCTCACTAGATAGTATGATGCTCACATAACACTTCTTCTCCATTTTGACGATTCAAAAGGATTCTCAGGAGTGAAATACTATTTTTGGTTATGGAATTCAAAAGTAAGTAACTAAAGGGTAAGTGGTGAACATTAGCTCTAGGGAAGTAAGTAACTCTCCCTCTCAGTTCCTGTTGATATGCCAAGCCAATTGCAGGGGAGAAATTAACAATTAAACGAAAGAACTCCAAACAAATATAAACAAGTGTTTAGACCATTTGCCATTGGGAATCAAGAAATAAAGAACATATTCATTTCTTTTTTGAGGTTCAGCTAAAGTTTCATAGCAAGAAAAGACAAGTCATCCAAAGAAAAACTGTGATTGAGACAATAGCCACCATAAACCTGACAAACCTGGAATAGTGGGTATCTTTCAGGAATAAG
Source organism: Alouatta palliata (assembly GCA_004027835.1). Lineage (NCBI taxonomy): Eukaryota > Metazoa > Chordata > Mammalia > Primates > Atelidae > Alouatta > Alouatta palliata. The sequence goes on from PVKV010017996.1 coordinate 19,080, forward strand.
GACTAAGAGAATACATAATACAATGAGCCATAAACCATAATAAACCTTGGATTAAACCCTTACCCAAGTGTAACACAGAAAGGGAGGAATCATGCACCTTCAAAGAACATCAATAGCTGGGAAATTGATCACTAAGCCACACGTATTTTAAGAACAGCAGAGACAGAGACACAAACACTTCTTGGGTGCAGAGCATGATGATATATGAGCAACTGGCTTCTTATATGTTAGAATGTGCCTAGGTTTACTGAAGTGGGGAAATCCTCAAGAGAAATTTTGAACTTCTTGCTTTCCTGAACATACGGTGATTCAAGCAATTAATTTGAATATTGTCTTAGTCCATTCAGGCAGCCATAACAACATACCATACACTGGGTGGCTTATAAACAACAGAATTTTGTTCCTCGTAGTGATGGAGTCTGAGAAGTCCAAGAGAAAGGCACCAGCAGATCTGATGTCTTGTTGGGGGACTCTTTCTGTTTCATAGATGGCATCTTATCATTTTGTCTTCACGTGGTAGAAAGAACCAGCTTTGTGGTCTCTTGTATAAGGGCATGAAGCCCATTCATGAGGGCTTCGTCATCATGACCTAATCACCTCCCAAAGATCCTGCTTTCTAATACTGTCACTGTGAGGGTTATAATTTTAAAATATGCATTTTGGGGAACCACAAACACAGCAAATAGAGTCCTGTATCTTTCATAAGCTTATAAAGTGAATATAGAATGCAATCTGTTATTACTCAAATTTTTCCATTTGCAAGAAATATTTCAGACCTCATGTTACATCTGTAACACTCATATTACAATATCTATAAATTATTTCTTTCTTTTTTATTTAAGATGGGATCTCACTATGTTGCCCAGGCTGGTCCTGAACTCATGAGCTTAAACAGTCCTCCATTTTAATCTCCTGAGTAGCTGGGATTATAGGCATGCACCACTGTACCTGGCAATATCAGTAATTTCCATAGTTTTTAATTCATTTTTGTTAAGTCATTAAAGCATTTTGTTAAAGTGCAAGTGTTATCTAAATTATTGGTTGAAACTAAGATGGTTAAATAAATGAGTACTATAGACAGAAGAGATAGCAGAATTCTAATGTAGTCAATTTGTTGCAAAAAGAAGCAAGTTATATTTATCTTAAGCAGAAAGTAGAAACTACTTTTTAAAGTCCATTATTGAACTGATAACAAACTGGGGGTGTAGTAATCAAGTCTGAGAAATTCAGAGAAAGAATTTTTCTAGTCTAGTCTCTGTCTTTTGTAGTAACGCACTTGTCCCCAGAAGGATTTTTTTTGAGAATTGTATTATGGAGCAAATATACTGAGAATAAAAACCAAAAAAGAAAGCCTCTGGTTATAAACGGGGTCATGGTATACATTCCTAGATTCTGTGGAAAATGATTGGGAATTCCAGCTACTCAGGAAGTTGAGGCACGAGAATCATTTGAGTTCCCCGAGAACCTGGGAAGTCAAGATCACAGGGAGCCTAGATCCTGCCACTGCATTCTAGCCACAGCAACAGAGTGAGACTCTGTCTCAAAAAAAAAAAAAAAAGTATTAAGAATGTGGCTCAATGGTGTAGTGTGTTAGATGGACTGAAAGACTAAAAGGAGGAAAATGTACAGAAAATCAATGGCTAATATAATCTTTTCTTTCTGGCATCTTTGCGCAATCAGTAACCACAAAATAACTTTCTTTTCTCAGATACCGTGGCAGAAGAATATCTGCATATTCTGTGTCTGCTTAATCACCAGAAAATATTGTTTATCCAAATAGTTCGGATTTTAGTAAAACTGGTAGCCACAATTTAAAAATATGTGTAATTGGCCATAAGGAAAGTAACAGCTTCTTTTGTCAAAACCATCTTTATCTGATTAAATTGGCTTTCTAAACAACTTCTGAGTTTTCAAACCTCTGAGACAGAAAGACATTATTAATGGGAGCACATACTGGGAATAGATCTTGGTCACTTTCACCACCTGGCTATACTTTGAAAAAGTAGAGCTTTTAAAAAGTACTGGTGCCTGAACCCCATTCTAGATAAAGTAAAAGCAAATCTTCAGGAAAAAAACTTGTGCCTTGGTGTTGAAACAAACACTATCTCCCCAACAGGTGATTTGTAATGAGAAGCACTGACCTGAAGAGCATTGTGGCCTGCATCCGTTTTAAACTTAACATATTTGTATTTTCACGGGGATGTATAGCTGATTTTTCAAGTTTCTGTTTCCCTGAGATCTGATGGGATTGTTTCAAGGTGTGATGGGTCATATTATTTTTCCACAATTCTCTCTTTACCATTGCTACATACCCTTGCCATAGCTTCCCTGTCGGCAGAGTATACTTTTCCACACAATTGATTTCAGTCATGGCCACATGACTTAGTTTAATGGAATGTAGAAGTGATAAATTGTGCTAGTTTTGACCTAAGGCCTTGAAAGGTGTGGCACTGTCCACCAAGACTCAGGGAGCTTACTCTCTCCCTTTTTTTTTTTTTTTTTTTTTTTTTAAGACTAAGTTTCGCTCTTGTCTCCCAGGCTAGAGTGCAGTGGGGTGACCTCGGCTCACTGCAACCCCTGCCTCGCAGGTTGAAGCAATTCTCCTGCCTCAGCCTCCCAAGTAGCTGGGATTGCAGGCACCTGCCACCACTCCCAGCTGATTTTTGTATTTTTAGCAGAGACGCGGTTCCGCCATGTTGGCTCGGCTGGTCTCAAGCTCCTGACCTCAGGTGATTCACCCGCCTAAGCCTCCCAAAGTGCTGGGATTGCAAGCGTCAGCCACCACGCTCCGCCACTCTCTCCATGTAAAGAGCAGCCCCAGGTAGGCATTGGTCTTTTATCCTGAATATAGGAATGAGGCTATACGGAGGAAAAATATAACCCCAAATCAGTAGTCCAGACTGGTCCGGCTAACTCAAACTGAGTCTGACTGATGGCTACAGAACTGCAGCTCGTCTACAATTCTATAAATCTGAAATAAGCTTAATTTCTTAAATTCTTTGAAATTTCGCAGTTTTGTTTTTAATTCAGCATTATTGCGAGGGGAAAAATAACCAACACACAAGTATTTGTAAATAATCTGCATCAAGTAATATCTAACAAATAATAGGCGCTAGTATTTGTTAATTTGCTTTCATGGAAGGTTGCTTTACATTTACTGCTTTCAAAGTGTTTAGATGAGATTTAGTTTCAATGATACTAAAAACAATGCAGCAACCATTAGAATTTAAGTGGATTAAATGCATTGTTTGGCCTGTTATTATGTTTGTTTATGAAAAGGATATTAGTGAGTATGCTTAAAATTGCTTTTCCCAGTAGCCAAATGGATCAGATTTTCATCCAGATGGTTTTATGGGAAGCATCTGTCTGCTTAGCTAATGCATGTATATAAGGATCAAACTTTTGTACTGATTTGGAAATATTACTTGTACTACTAGGATATTGTTAAAATTTTTGGCTAAGATTAAGAGAATTAATTTTATCATATAGAAATCTGTGTATTACATTACTGAGTTATATTTTATCATAAATCCTCAAAAATTATTGATAGCAATAAACAGCTAACACTTTCTGAGCAATAGCTGAGTCAAGATGCAGAGTTATAAGCAGAAATCTTTGAAAACTCATTTGAAATGCTAACCGTCTGTGATGTATAAGGAAGTTACAGAAATTGGATAAGCAATCACAGTAATCTTTGAAAGAAATAAAATCCTAGTTAGAAAGCAAGATGTCTTAATCTCAAACTGTCTTTTTGAAGTTTTCTTTGCCTTGATAGAACCCTGTAATTCACTTTATAAAGTGTTTTAGTTATCTTCAGTGTTACCCTTGTTTGTTTTTAAAGGTATTTTCTTAACTTCTTCCTACAATAATGATACATTATTTTTATATTGCTTTTCGATGATCCATCAGTGACTACTAAGGGATTTACATATATAAAATAGAGGTACTGAAGAAATGATCTTTACATTATGGGTAAAGCAAGATGTAATTATGTTGTCACTTCCTTGTATTTTGAGACTTGTAAGAATGCATTAGATAAATACAGAGAAAACTCATTTTTAAACTCTGAAACTGACATTCATTAGTGATGCTATTTATAGCAAAGACAAAAATAACACAGCAGAATAATATATGAAATGCAATGCTCACACACATTAGCTTCAGTGTCCAGTGTAAAAGTATTAATTTTACAGTATCTTGGGGACCAGGTTGATGCTCCACACATAATCCACAGTGTCACAAATGTCCTTAGTAAACCACATTCCCAATTGCAAAGCCATCACACCTAATACAGCCGAATGTCACTCAGTGCTCACTGGGTTGCCAAAAAGTGCTAGCAGGGTTACCACTATATCACCTGTCTTCCCCTGAGATGGGAGAGAGCAGACAATTCAAGTTAGGTGTAAATGAAAGCAGGAAGTATATAGTGCATTTTTATTCCAGGTATTTGTTTAAATCTATGGACATGTTGACTAAAATCTCATTTCGTGCATTAATGTGGTTCTGCTGTTGTTTCCTGTGAGACTTTCAAATCACATCGATTAGGATGCTAAGATTATCCTGTAGTCAATAAGTAGTGGCCTGTGACTAAATGTCACATTGCAATCATTTGCTCAAAATTCCCATATTTTCTTTCACTCAAATCCATAAGTGAAATACATATTTATGGAAAATATGTACCTGGTTTAAATTCCCACATATGCTGTAACACCAGGAACATTGTCTGTAAGAAATGTAGGTTTCATGAGAAAAAGTCCTAAGTCCAAGGGGGAAGGAAAAGCCAGTTCTCAGTTATAGGCAGCCCAGAGGCAACAATACACAAGAAAATATTACTGATAAGATTTTCCTTTTAAGAAAGTACAGTCTAACTTCTCTGTCCTTTTGGAAGATGGAAACTCTTTAAAACTTTTGAATCACGGGTTAGCTCAATAAAGAGACAATCTCAGAATTCCTGATGTAGTAAACATAAGATATGAGGCTAAAAAAAAAAAAAGTTGTAGCACCAAAGGAAGGTTTATGGAAACCACTTATGCTACTAAGAAAGGAAAGAACTCAGGCGGTAACTCACATCTAGTCAAAGACATCGCCAACATTTAAAAGAAAAGTGGTGAGCAGGAGAAAGGGGTGCTTAAGGAGAAAAGTGGACAAGTACAATACTATTTATAGAACATATATTACTTGTAGGGTACTTACATGTATGTTGTAAGGTAACTTTTACGGTTTGAATTTCCATTTGTTCAATGATGTAGTGCCTCATAAATATTGTTTCAAAAAGGGATATGGCAGCAGAAATGAGGCCAAAAAAAAGGGGTTCACTTATTTTATTTGCAGGGCAAGGGGCATGTTTAGAAGGCTGGACACATAAGATTACAGATATAATCTTGATATTGATAAAAGATATAGAATAAAATTGCTAAAGTGAGACAACGCTCCCTTTTACCTTCCCCCATCCCACTACAACCTATCTCTCTCAAACTATGTCTGGGGCAGGAAATAAAGTACATAGATGGTAAAAGAGAAGATATTAGAAACTTTTTACTTCTAGATAAAGGGTTATACTCTCAGCACCGTGGACTGTAATCCCAGCACTTTGGGAGGCCAAGGCAGGAGGATAACTTGAGCCCATGAGTTCGAGACCAGCCTGGGCAACAAAGCAAGACCCTGTCTCATAAAAACAATAAAAACAAAAATAAATTAGTCAGTCACAGTGGCACACACCTGTAGTGCCAGCTACTTAGAAGGCTGAGGTGGGAAAATCCTTTGAGTCCAGGAGTTCAAGGTTGCACTGAGCTATGATTGTATGATTGCACCACTGCACTCCAGTCTGAGTGACAGAGTGACATCCTGTTTAAAAAAAAAAAAGAGAGAAGAAACTTGTGCTTCCTTTTTTATAAAGTTTTAGGGAGACGATATCTCTATCTAAATTTATATTGATATTTATATTACTAGACATAGATATAATACAAAATTAATGCATGATGTATTTAAGGGATGGCTTATAATGTGGCCTTAGATGGTCCTAATACACCAGCAGTATAATAGTTTACATTAATCAAAGGAGTAGAATAGTAAGAGCAATGCAATCTAAGAGCAGAAGAGACATCAAGGACAATTAAGGACGTGATGTTAGGTTGATGCAAAAGTAATTGCAGGATTAGTAATTACCATTAATACCAAAAACTGCAATCACTTTTGCACCAGCCTGATAGAACCTGATCTATGACTTCATACCCTATAAATCCCTGGAAAATTAAACAGGATCTTGGAAAAAGGCTAGATATAAACTAACTGAGATTATATACTATCATTTTAGTGGAATAAAGATGTTTGTATGAATTCACTTTTGTACACTGGAGTTTGTAACTGAAATTCATACTATGTATGTATCATCTGACTTAACTCTCTCATACAGCTACGAAGTGTCTCATTTAACAGATGGGAAAAATAGATGAGAAATGAATTTAATCATTCAAATTCATACAGTTAAGATGTGACAGACCCAGGATACAAAACGAGATTTATCTTACCTAAAGTTAGCAGTATTTTCTGTTGTTTGGTTTCTGTCCACTGGTAAAATTATCTATATATCAAAAATGTACAAAGGTAGGTTGATGCAATGCTTTTATTCTTCAGATTGCCTATTTTTATTCTTTGAAAAATTACATGTTTTTATTCTTTGAAAAACCCTGGGAAATACATATATATATATATATATGCATAGTAAGATATATGTATTATATATATTTATATATATATGCATAGAAAGATATATGTATTATATATATTTATGTATATGCATAGTAAGGTATATGTATTATATATGTATATATATGCATAGTAAGATATATATATTAAATATATATATTTACATATGTATTCATAGTAAGAGTTATGCAATCTAAAAGCAGAGGAGACAACAAGGACAATTAAGGACCTGATGATATGTTGGTGCAAAAGTCACTGTGGGGTTAGTAGTTACTATAGCAAAAACCACAATTACTTTTGCACCTACATAACATCAGGTCCTTAATTGTCCTGGATGTCTCTTCAAGACATTATATATATATATGATATTAGAAATGAAATTCAATATGTGATGTGATTTTAAGGAAACCTAGCTTTCTAAACTCAAAATTTACATAGTTTAATTTGGAGTATGAATCTTATTTATAATATACATTTTATTAAAGCATGTTGATTCTAGACACAATTTTTAAACGAACATGTTATAGAAGAGTGGCACAACTTTCAGTTCTCAGGTTGTTCATCCATAAAATAGATAGAAGGCTAGATAAATTCTAAGTTCTGTTTAGCACTACATTGTATGATAGTTAAATGAATATATAAGAAAATTAATTAATGGAGAAAGTATAGTAAGACCATGCCACTCTATGGTTTCAATGCTTAGTAATTAGCCTCACTTCTCAGCGTCTCAAAAGACTATCTAAATGATATTCCAATAGAAACTAATATTTTGCATTTTTCTTGGTTATATTACAAGTAGAAGAACCAGACTGATTTGTCAGAAAAAATTGTGAGAAAAATATGCTACAGATTGCTCCATTTATGTATATGGAAATGTTTCTTATCCCTTTTAAACATAGCTGGTATTCCCATATATTAATGTATTATCATTCATTTAGCCAGTCTTGCCACATTGAGAGACTTTTAGGTTGCTTTCAGTCTTCTCCTATCACAAATAATGGCACAAAAATAAGCCTCACACAAATGTCATTTTGCATTTTTGCCAATTGCATATTTTGAATACATCCCTAGTAGTTAGATTACTGGAATAAAGGTTTAAAAACATACTTTTTACACATTTGTGTTTAGAAAAATCTGTAGCTGTGTTGTAATTGATTCATTTACATCAATATATTGTGAGCTGTATATCTGTTAGTTACCTAATATGAAAAATAAGCCCTTCTTTTTTTAACCCTTTTTTTCTCCCAAACTTCAAATTAATAGTGATATAACTATACTTTCACTGAAAACCTTTGTAACTAGTCAGCAAGCTTATTCTAGTTTCTAGATGCTGTTCTCTATCTCCCCTCTCTCCCACCCCTTAAGGCTGTTATTTGTACCATACACAGTTAAAAAACAATAACAAACATTTCTGTACAACTAAAGTGTAGTAACCTACAGCACATTTTATTAGGTAGAAATAGCAGGTGGTCAATATTGTTTCTAGTGTTCTACGTTTTGAGTAATAAAAGGGGATTTGAAATGCTTATGTATCTGAAAAGAAATGATGGAATAGTAAACAAAAAATCATTAATAATTGATCCTTCAGTGTGAAAGGTACAGAGTAAAAACAATGCTTCTGTGAATGTAAATTGTTTCAGAGTTTTCATTTTAAGTTTATGTAAATGATTTTGTATCTTAGGGAGAAATAAAGTTAAATGAAAGTGGTGGGAAAAGTAATTCATAAAAAGCCTTACTGAATCAAATGAATCTTACTGTTTATGAAGTTGATGGTATTTCAACTAAACAGAAACGCATTATTTCAATTGATGCTAATACACAGTATTTTTAGAGTTTTGATGTATAATTTACCTACAATAAATACCACCCACTTTAAAATTAAATATCGATTTTTATCATTTTTGGCATATGTACATAGCCATGTAACCCCACCACAGTGAATACATATACTACCGCCAACTCAAATAATTCTCCTTTTTTTACAAACCTCAATTCTTCCACTTTGTCTTTCATAGAATTTTATGGAAATATAACAATCAGTATGTTATCTTTTTTGTTTTTTTCATTTAACATGATTTTTTTTTGTTCTAGGTCATGCTTTTTGCATCCTATCTATTGAATATTTATCTAAGTTATAATCAAGATTTTCTTCTATGCTTTCTTTTAATAATTTTATTATATTTTAAATATGTTTAATATATATGTCAAAATAAATATGTCAAATTTACCTTGATGTCTCTTCAAGACATGTATATATCTTATATATATATAGTTTTATGTATATATAAAATTATATATGTATAAAACAAAATCACATATATATATATAAAACACACTGCACCCCAGTGTGTGATGCTCCCCTCCCTGTGTCCATGTGTTCTCATTGTTTCACACCTGCCTGTGAGTGAGAACCTGCGGTGTTGGGTTTTCTGTTCTTATGTCAGTTTGCTGAGAATGATGGTTTCCGGGTTCATCCATGTCCCTCCAAAGGACACAAACTCATCATTTTTTTATGGCTGCATAGTGTTCCGTGGTGTATATGTGCCACATTTTCTTTGTCCAGTCTATGATTGGTGGGCATTTGGGTTGGTTCCAGGTCTTTGTTATTGTAAACAGTGCCGTGATGAACATGTGTGTGCATGTGTCTTTATAACAGAATGATTTATAGTCATTTGGGTATATACCCAGTAATGGGATTGCTGGGTCAAATGGAATTTCTATTTCTAGGTCCTTGAGGAATCGCCACACTGTCTTCCACAATGGTTGAACTAATTTACACTCCCACCAGCAGTGTAAAAGTGTTCCCATTTCTCCACATCCTCTCTAGCATCTCTTGTCTCCAGGTTTTTTAATGATCGCTATTCTAACTGGCGTGAGATGGTATCTCAACGTAGTTTTGATTTGTATTTCTCTAATGACCAGTGATGATGAGTATTTTTTTCATATGTTTGTTGGTTTCATATATGTTTTCTTTCGAAAAGTGTCCATATCCTTTGCCCACTTTTGGATGGGTTTTTTTTTTCACGTAAATCTGTTTTAGTTCTTTGTATATTCTGGATATTAGCCCTTTCTCAGATGGGTAGATTGCAAAATTTTTTTCCCATTCTGTTGGTTGCTGGTTCCCTCTAATGATTGTTTCTTTTACTGTACAGAAGCTCTTAAGTTTAATTAGATCTCATTTGTCTATTTTGGCTTTTGTTGCCATTGCTTTTGGTGTTTTAGTTATGAAGTCCTTGCCTATGCCTATGTCCTGAATGGTTTTGCCTAGGTTTTCTTCTAGGGTTTTTATGGAGTTAGGTCTTATGTTTAAGTCCTTAATCCCTCTGGAGTTAATTTTAGTGTAAAGTGTCAGGAAGGGGTCCAGTTTCTGCTTTCTGTACATTGCTAGACAGTTTTCCCAACATCATTTATTAAACAGGGACTCCTTTCCCCATTGTTTGTTTTTGTCAGGTTTGTCAAAGATTAGATGGTTGTAGATGTGTAGTGTTGCTCTGGAGTACTCTGTTCTGTTCCATTGGTCTGTGTCTCTGTTTTGATACCAGTACCATGCTGTTTTGATTACTGTTGCCTTGTAGTATAGCTTGAAGTCCAGCAGCATGATGCTGCAAGCTTTGTTCTTTTTACTTAGGATTGTCTTGGCTTTGCAGGCTCCTTTTTTGTTCCATATGAAGTTTAGTGTGTTTTTCCAGTTCGGTGAAGAATGTCATTGATAGCCTGATAGGGATAGCATTAATTCTATAAATTACTTTGGGCACTATGGCCATTTTCATGATATTGGTTCTTTCTAACCATAAGCATGGAATGTTTTTACATCTGTTTGTGTCCTCTCTTATTTTCTTGAGCAGTGGTTTGTAGTTCTCCTTTAAGAGGTCCTTCACATTGTTTGTTAGTTGCATTCCTAGGTATTTTGTTCTTCTTTTAGCAATTGTGAATGGGAGTTTGCTCTTGATTTGGCTCTCTTTAAGTCTGTTATTGGTGTATAGGAATGCTTGTGATTTCTGCACATTGGTTTTGTATCCTGAGACTTTGCTAAAGTTGCTTATCAGCTTAAGGAGAGTTTTCGCTGAGAAGATGGGGTCTTCTAAATACACATCATGACATGTGCAAATAGAGACAATTTAACTTCCTCTTACCTAATTGAATAGCCTTTATTTCTTTTTCTTGCCTGTTTACTCTGGCTAAAACTTCCAATACTATATTGAATAAGAGTGGTGAGAGAGGGCATCCTTTTCTAGTGCCTAATTTCAAAGGGAATGCTTCCTGTTTTTGCCCAGTCAGTATGATATTGGCAGTGGGTTTGCCGTAAATAGCTTTTATTATTTTGTGATACATTTCACTAATACCTGGTTTACTGAGAGCTTTTAGCATAAAGGGCTGTTGGATTTTGTCAAAGGCCTTCTCTGCATCAATTGAGATAATCATGTGGTTTTTGTCTTTGATTCTGTTTATGTGATGAATTACATTTATGGACTTGCTTATCTTCAACCAGCCTTGCATCCCCAGGATGAAGCCTACTTGATTGTGATGGATAAGCTTTTTGATGTGCTGTTGCAATCAGTTTGCTAATATTTTATTGAAGATTTTTGCATCAGTGTTCATCATGGATATTGACCTGAAGTTTTCTTTTCTTGTTGAGTCTCTGCCGGGTTTTGGTGTCAGAATGATGTTGGTCTCATAAAGTTAGTTGAGGAGGATTCCCTTTTTTTGTATTGTTTGGAATAGTTTCAGAAGGATTGGTACCAGCTCCTCTTTGTATGTCTGGTAGAATTCGGCTGTGAACCCATCTGGAGCTGGGCTTTTTTTTGGTTGGTAGGCTATTAATTGCTGCCTCAACTTCAGCCCTTGTTATTGGTCTATTCAGGGTTTCAACTTTTTCCTGGTTTAGTCTTGGGAGGGTACAAGTGTCCAGGAATTTATCCACTTCTTCCAGGTTTACTGGTTTATGTGCATAGAATTGTTTGTAGTAATCTCTGATGGTAGTTTATATTTCCGTGGGATTGGTGGTGATATCCCTTGATCCTTTTTTATTGCATCTATTTGATTATTCTCTCTTTTCTTTTTATTAATCTGGCTAGCAGTCTGTCTATTTTGTTGATCTTTAAAAAAAAACCAGCTCCTGGATTTATTGATTTTTTGAAGGGTTTTTTGTGACTCCTTCAGTTCTGCTCTGATCTTGATTATTTCTTGTCTTCTGCTGCCTTGTGAGTTTTTTTGATCTTGCTCCTCTAGCTCTTTCAATTTTGACAATAGGTTGTCAATTTCAGTTTTTTCCTTGCTTCTTATGTGGGCATTTATTGCTATAAATTTCCCTCTAGACACTGCTTTGAATGTGTCCCAGAGATTCTGGTACATTGTGTCCTCGTTCTCATTGGTTTTGAAGAACATCTTTATTTCTGCCTTCGTTTCATTATTTATCCAGTTGACATTCAGGAGCCAGTTGTTCAGTTACCATGAAGTTGTGCAGTTTTGAGTTAGTTGCTTTATCCTGAGATCTAATTTGATTGCACTGTGGTCTCAGAGACTGTTTCTTATGATTTCCGTGCTTTTGCATTTGCTGAGGAGTGATTTACTTCCAATTATGTGGTCACATTTAAAGTAAGTGTGATGTGATGCTGAGAAGAATGTATATTCTTTGGCTTTGGGGTGGAGAATTCTGTACATGTCTACTAGGTCTGCTTGTTCCAGTTCTGCATTCAACTCCTCGAGATATCCTTGTTGATTTTCTGTCTTGTTGATCTGTCTAATGTTGACAGTGGAGTGTTAAAGTCTCCCATTATTATTGTGTGGGAGTCTAAGTCTCTTTGTAGGTCATTAAGAACTTGCTTTATGTATCTGGGTGCTATTGTATTGGGTGCATATATATTTAGGATAGTTAGCTCTTCTTGTTGTATTGATCCTTTCACCATATGTAATGCCCTTCTTTGTCTCTTTTGATCTTTGTTGGTTTAAAGTCCATTTTATCAGAGACTGGAATTGCAACCCTTGCTTATTTTTTGCTCTCCGTTTGCTTGGTAGATCTTCTTCCATCCCTTTATTTTGAGTCTATATGTGTCTCTGGGTGTGAGATGGGTCTCCTGAATATAGCACACCCATGGGTCTTGACTTTTTACGCAGTTTGCTAGTCTATGACTTTTGATTGGGGTATTTAGGCCATTTACATTTAACGTTAATATTGTTACATGTGAATTCGATCCTGCCATTTTGTTACTGGTTGTTTGTTTTGCCCGTTGGTTGACGTGGTTTCCTCATTGTGTCGTTGGTCTTTCCCATTTGGTTCATTTCTTCAGTGGCTGATACTGGATGATTTTTTTGTGTTTAGTGCTTCCTTCATGAGCTCTTGTAAGGCAGGTCTGGTGGTGACAAAGTCTCTTAGTAATTGCTTGTCCGTAAAATATTTTATTTCTCCTTCACTTATGAAGCTTAGTTTGGCTAGATATGAGATTCTGGGTTGAAAATTCTTTTCTTTAAGGATGTTGAATACTGGCCCCCACTCCCTTCTGGCTTGTAGGGTTTCTGCTTGTAGATCCGCTGTGAGTCTGATGGGCTTTCCTTTGTGGTGACCTGACTTTTCTCTCTGGCTGCCCTAAGCATTTTTTTCCTTCATTTCAACTGTGGTGAATCTGATGATTATGTGCCTTGGGGTTGCTCTTCTTAAGGAGTATCTCTGTGGTCTTCTTTGTATTTCCTATATTTGAAGTTTGGCTTGCTTTTCTCGGTTGGGAAAGTTCTCCTGGATAATATCTTGAAGAGTGTTTTCCAGCTTGGATTAATTTTCCCCATCCTCTTCAGGTACACTGATCTAGTGTAGATTAGGTCTTTTCACATAATCCCATATTTCTTGGAGGCTTTGTTCATTTCTTTTCACTCTTTTTTCTCTTTTCTTGCCTTCTCTTTTTATTTGGTTGAGTTGATCTTCAGTCTCTGATATTCTTTCTTCTGCTTGAGATTCAGCTATTGAAACTTGTGTATGCTTCATGAAGTTCTCTTGCTGTGTGTTTCAGCTCTATCAAGTTGTTTATGTTCTTTTCTAGGCTGGTTATTCTAGTTAGCATGTCGTCTAATCTTTTTCAAGGTTCTCAGTTTCTTTGCATTGGGTTAAAACATGTTCTTTTAGTTCAGAGAAGTTTGTTATTACCCATCTTCTGAAGCCTGCTTCTGTCAGCTCATTAAAGTCATTTTCTGACCTGTTTTGTTCCCCTGCTGGTGAGTCGTGATCTCTCTGGGGAGGAGAGGCATTCCGGACTTTCATATTTTTATCCTTTTTGTGCTGGTTTCTTCCCATCTTCTCTGAGTGGACATCCTTTCTGTTAAAGTTGGGGTTATTTCTCCTGTATGAGGCTTTTTATTTTTATTTTTTTAATGCAGGTGTCAATGTGCTGCTTGAGATAGTCTGTTAATTGTCTGCCTGTGGAGGCACTGCTGGGCTACTCTGGACTTAGCCAGGCTGCTGTTTATTCTTTGCCTGGTTTCCACATTTGTCAGTCGGCTTAGCCCTGCCTTCCCAATGGCAGGCTTCTTTCCCTCTGCCTAGCCTGCTGCTCTCAGATGGAGCTCCGTCTGATGTGTTAACTGCAAAACTCTCCCAGGAGAGGGATTGTGGTTGTGGGATCTTGTGGGGGTGGGGCCTATCTGGCTGTATCCTCCTCCTGGCTTTCAACTCTCCCTTCTTTGGGACAGGCAGTTCCTTTTCGAAAGCTTTCTCAGTGTTACTCCAAGTCTCCGCCCTGGTCTACACTGACAAGGCACCAGTCTGGCTGGGGCTGCTGGCCTGGGCTGTTGCCCAGGTCTGCAATTCCAGACAGTTCTCAGCCAGGCAATGTTTTCCTGGTCTGTGTGCTACCGAAGTCTTGAAGTGAATTGCTGTATCTGATTTGGAGTACCAAGGGAGTGATGCCCCTCTGGATCCTCTGTACCAGATATACTTTCCAGGTGGGGCAGTGCCCTGCCTTGCCTCAGCTCACCCCCTTTGGGCTGCTTTTGCCACCTTTTTGGGGGGATTAATCCCGCTGTTCAACCAGTGTTTTGGGGATGAACTGGTACCTTGCTTTGAGATGTGGATGTTGCTCTGGTTCCGTGTCTCAGTGGGAGCTGCATTCTGGAGAAGCTTTCTTTTGGCCATCTTGGTCCCAAGTCCTAAACGTAATCTTATGTGTCTTATATTTTCCATTTTATTGTATATTTTATTTATTTAAATCTTATTTCCCAATTTTTTGCACCTTATATTTTGACTTTGTATCTTGTGACTTTGCTTAATTGACTAATTAGTTCTAGTACCTATCTTATAGAGAAGTTTGAACATTCTAAGTAAATGGTTACGCTATCTGTGAGTAAAAGTTTACTTTTCAAATCTATAGACTTATTACTTTTTATTATTTAATTGGCTAAGTCTTCCTATACAATGTTGAATAGAAGTGGTGATCTTATTTTGATCTTAAATAGAAAGCATTCATTCTAACACAATTAATTATAATGTTACCTGTAGGCTCTTTATAGATGCCCTCTGTTAGATGGAGCAAGTACGCTTCTTTTTCTAGTTTGCTGATAGTTTATTATCGTGGATGAGTCAATGTGTTTTTGTATCTAGTTAAATGATTATACAATTTCTTTCTCTTTATTCTATTATTCTGGTAAGCTACTTTGCGTTCATTAGATTAGTCCTGTTTGTTCATGATGTATTATTATTTTATACCTTCCTAGATTATATTTGCTAGTATTGTTGAAGAATGTTTACGTATAGGCTATGAAGTACATTGGGCTTCTTGGTTTTATACTACAGGTCCCTGGAGCTTCAGTATCTTTCTTATTCTCTTTTATGGGTCTACTAATTTCATTGATTCTTTCTTCTGCTCACCTCAAACTGCTTTTGAGTCTGTCTAGTACATTTTTCATTTTAGATACTATATTCTTCAGTTTTAGAATCTCCATTTAGTTTTTTTTATATAATTTCTATTTCCTACTCAAATTCCCTGTTTGTTAATAATATCTTTTAAATTTAAAATATATTTATATTATATACTGTGAGCTCTTTGATAAATCCAATACATGGGGCCCATGTCTGTTGACTGCCTTCTCCCCGACTCCACTCCCAAAGATGTATTATAATTTTGTTTTATTACATGTCCTATTTGAGCACTGGACATTGGAATTATATATTATAACTTTGGAATTATTGTGTGTGTGTGTGTGTGTGTGTGTATAACCTTGGAATTTGTGTGTGTGTGTGTGTATGTGTGTGTGTGTGTGTGTGTATATATATATATAATTTTTGTATCTCTTGGCAGTCTCCCACAGCTAATATCTTTGCCAAATATTTGGCTTTCTGTTGCTATTTTTCTTACCTGACCCCTGAACTTTTCCTTATGCCTATGTAGTTGAGAAATTCATCAATTATTTAGGTAGAATTTGTACTCTGGGGTTAATGTAACTGTATCCATTATTCCCTTATTTCCAAAGTCCCTTTGCTTAATTTCCTGTTACTCTTCCATCTTCAATTTCTGGTATCACCTCAAGACATCTAAGTTTCCATATTTTTCAATTCAAATATAATGATAATTGAGATCATATTCTCTGCAGTTGGGGGAAAAAGCTCAGTCCAGCATGTACTGAGCCAATTCATAAATCTCATAGAGGCCAGCAACTTTGCTCCTTCTCACCCTCAGAAGCAAATTACCTTTGCTTGAGTGGGGTCAGGAAGCTTTCCTACCCTTTCTCAAGTAGCTTATCCTTGTTGTTTCCTATAAAAAAAGGAATTGTGAAGTGGGAGTGGTTTTGTGCTTGTGAACCAATGAGGGTACTCTCTCATTAGTGCAGACTGTCTTTGATACTTCTCTGAAGCATCTGATGGAGGTCTGTAGAAAATGCCTGTAATTGTAGATTCCTCTTGTGTCTAAGGTTTCCAGGGATAGTAAACTCATGCTGGCTCACACTCAAGAATCCATTGACATTTGTAGCTGTGTTTTTCTTTATCTACTTATATGATTGCCACAATTTCTTTCTATTCTCTGGAAAAATTAATACTATTCCTGTGCTACCTTTCCTTTAAATGGTAAATTACACTTTTGAATTTAGTTTACTTGGTTACCTTGGGACTTCAGCTCTCTGATGGATTCCAAAAAAGTTATGGTTTTGTACATCATTCTGACTTTCCCTGTACAGTGAAAGCACTAATCTTTTTTTATATCCTTAAGCAGAAGCAGACTGCAGTTGTCTTTTTAGAAAACTTTGTTTACCAAATTTTCCATGACAGCTGTGGAATAAATTACCCAATTTCTTCAAATCACTAATGCCAAAATTCTTGCCTGACAAACACAGGATTTTGACCATAATCCTTAAAATTAAGAGAAAAAGAAAGAGACATATATCATAAACTATATTCAGTAGTCTTACTATTGGTAATAATATTGGTATGGCTATGTTGAACCTAATAGAGGAATATTGTATAATAAAGCAATTATGTCAATGCTGATAGTGGTAGGAGGCAAGTGAATTCCTATGCAGGCAGAGAAGGGTTCCCAGTGAAACACCACCTTCAAGCCAAGGACAATCTAAGGCCTGAAACCAAGCTGCCAGTTCCAGATAGAATCAATGGACTGGAATGAGGACTCTCATTCCCATTTGGTGCACTTCCTCCCAATTGGTACTTACCTTTCACCTATTTTACATATACTTACCTTTCTGTGATTGGCCATGGGCCAAGTCTTCATTTGTATAGAGTGAAATGTCACTCCAGTCCCTTATTGGTTGCAGGCCAAGCCTTCACTTCAGCTTCCAACTTATTCTTTACTGTGTCTCTTTCTGAGTTCTGCTTCTTTCAAAATGTCCTGCAGACTAATCAGTGCACTCCTTCTTCCCAGTTCATAAAAACCCTGAACTTAGCCCCATAGCTGACAACCCATTTTAGGGTCCCCTCTCTGCTGAGAGGTTTTTCTGTTGCTTAATAACTCCTGCTCTGACTTACTCACTCTCTGGTGTTTGCCTGCCTTATTCTTCTTGGTTGTGGGACAAGAACTTGGAACTCGCCAAACTGTGGGATCATAGGAATTTCAGTGCTCCAGCTTGCTAAGCTTTTGATGGTGGGAGCAGAAGGGTTTTTTACTTCCTCGCCTTCACCAAACTGAAGGAGTGAAGAAGTTGCTGGGCACCACTCCTTCCAGCTCACTAAACATCAGAAGTAGGAAAGTCACAACAGTGCTTTTAAGAACCAATACTTCTAGCCAAACAAACAAACAAACAACACCCAACAGAAAAAAAGAAAAAAATTAACTCAAAACACCATAATGTAAAATCTGAATGAGAATTAATAGCATGGAACTTTGGTTTGTTTGCAAAATACGTATTTACTAGCTCTATGCACTGAAGAGTCCTTGGAACAATGTTAATATTGCAGCAAGAAACCCCTAACACCCAAATGTTGATCTCTGAAGACATTTCTCAGGGCTCCATTGAGAATTGCTGGTTTCAAATTTTGTTACAACAATAATGCTAAATGAGTCTGGAAAATTCTGTTCTGCTAGAAAGCAAGGAGGATTTCAGACTATTTGGTTATGACCTGATTTGATGGCTTAAAGTAGGATGATTTGACCATAAAAAGGAATGGTAATTGAAATGCGTGGACACATATCAAACACATAAAAATCTGTAAGTTTATAATAATATACAAATATTTACAATAAAAATATTAAAAACTATCCTTTGAAGTTTCTAGAGCACAATTTAAACCACTACTGTGATGTCTCTTCTGTAATATCTCTGAAACTCTATCATTGTTTATATACTCTTGTATTGTAATTATATACCTGTAAATGTATTTCCTTATTAAATTGTGAGGCTTTACAGAAAGGCAGCATGACTTAGTTATTATTATATACCCAGTGCCTGTAATAGTGCCTAATAAAATAAGCTCCCAAAGATATGATGATTGAAGCCAGTAGACAATTGATTGATTAAAAGGCCACAATTCAATCATTATAGAAAGCAGTCTGTTGATTCCTCAGGGCTAAAAACAGAACTAGCATTTGACCCAGAAATCTCATTACTGGGTATATATTCAGAAGAATGTAAATAATTCTACCATAAAGACACACAGACACTAATGTTCATTGTAACACCATTCACAATAACAATGAAATGGAATGAATCAGTGACAGATTGGATAAAGAAAATGTGGTACAGATACACCTTGGAATACTGTGCAGCCATAAAAAAGAATGAGATCATGTCTTTTGTGGGAAGACGTATGAGCTGGAGGCCGTTATCTTTAGCAAAGTAGCACATGAACAGAAAGCTGAATAATGCGTAAGTGGGAGCTAAATGATGAGAACACATGGATATAAAGAGGAGAAAGACACTGGGACCTTCTTGAGAGTGGAGGGTGGGAAGAGGGAGAGGATCAGAAAAAATAACTATGGGGTACTAGGCTTAGTACCTGGGTAATGAAATAATCTAAACTCATGACATGAGTTTACATAACAAACCTGCACATATACCCCTCAACCTAAAAATAAAACCAAGAGGCCAAAAAAGGCCCCAAAGTGTACACATCATTACCCTTTACTAATTCATGATTAGTAAAAAAATTTCTGATGTGGCAAGTTTGTGCCTCTGCTGTTTCTTCTCACATGTAGAAAAGAAATTATACAAAAGGAAAAACCTAGACTCTTTTTGAGATGCCAGTGAAACTGCTCATATTGAGATACAATGCTCTAAGGGCCCCTGTGGTGCTAAGAAAAGAGATTCTCTCAAACTTCCACCTCACAGTCTTGCTCTGCTTTAGGTGTGTTCTGGCTCTACCTGGGACACTGCAGCCTTCTATTGCTTTCTTTAGCACTTCACTTTCTTAATTTTTTTTTTTTATTTCAGTAAGTTTTGAAGGTGGTTTTTGGCTATGTGGATAAGTTCTTTAGTAGTGATTTCTGAGATTTTAGTGCACCCATTCCTAGAGCAGTATACACTATACCTCATATATATTCTTTGATCCCTCATGTTTCTCCCAACCTTCCCCATACCTCTAATTCCCATAGTCCATTATCATTCTTGTGCCTTGCATCCTCATAGCTAAGTGAGAGCATACAATATTTGGTTTTCCATTCTGAGTTACTTCACTTAGAATAATGGCCTTAGCTCCATCCAAGTTGTTGCAAAAGACATTATTTCATTGTTTTTTATGGCTGAGTAGTACTCCATGGTGTGTGTGTGTGTGTGTGTGTGTGTGTGTGTGTGTGTCTATATATGTATGTGTATATATACACATACATATATAGACACACACACACACACACACACACACACCCACACACCACATTTTCTTTATCTGCCTATTTGTTTGTGGTCACTTGTTTCCACATCCTTGCAACTGCAAAATGTTCTGTTAAAAACATGCATGTGTCTTTTTCACATAATAACTTCTTTTCCTTTGGGTAGATACTCAGTAGTATACTCTATATTTTTATCTCCACATTGGCTCCCAGGAACTCTGCGGCATAAGCTCTGTCATTGCCCTTGGTCTCTCAGGTCTCCCAACCTGAATTCTCATGTCCTTGTGTCTTGACAAGTTTATTCACTTCTCCAGACCTTTGCTCTCTACCAGGTCCTCCATTCTATTATATGCACAATACCTCTTTGAAAATATAAAGTTATTGCAACCAGTAATTTTTTCTTCTTGAGGTATTGGAATCTAAGTTTTCAGGAATCACATGTGGCCCAGCCACCAGGAGAGTAATGAAGACTGCATTTTTAACTCTGCTTTTCACAGCAAAATGTCTGCATTTTAAAGCAACAAATCACTTTCCCTAGCACTCCACTTGACCCTAGAGAGTGTTTTACTTTTCCTAGGTGCCTATTAAGACACTATGAGAAAGTTTCCGTCACTCCCTCCTGAGGGCAGAGGGTCTTTTAGTTCAAATGTGGGGAATACTGGTCTAGGCCCTAGTGTCTGCCCTATATGCCTTTCTCTTGAGCTTTAGCAGCTTTTTTGAACATACTGATGTTAGCCCAACTTCTCATGAGTTTTGAAACATGTATTAAAAATTGGACCCAGAGTAGTCCTGTGATAAACCTAAGAAAATAAGTTGAATTGTTCTGAATTCTATAGTGAATGGACTTGTGTAACAGAAATAGAAATTGTTTCATTTACTGATCTCTGACTTGGAGTTAAATACATTTCTCAAGGATCATGCACTTAGAGGTTAAAAGCAAAGGTTCATGTTGATTTGTTTGAGTTCATTGTAGATACTGGATATTATCCCTTTATCAGATGTATAGATTGCAAAGATTTTTTTCCTACTCTGTGGCTTGCCAGTTTATTCTGCTGACTGTTCTTTTGCCGTGCAAAAATTATTTAGTTTAATTAAGTCTCAGCAATTTATCTTTGTTTTCATTGCATTTGCTTTCAGGTTCTTAGTCATAAAATCCTTCCCTAACTCAATGTCTAGAAGGGTTTTTCCAATGTTATGTTCTAGAATTTTTATAGTTTCATGTCATAGATTTAAGTCTTTAATCCATCTTGAGTTGATTTTTGTATAAGGTGAGAGACAAGGATGCAGTTGCATTCTCCTACAGATGGTTAGCTGATTATCCCAGCACCATTTGTTGAAAAGGGTGTCCTTTCCTTGTTTTACGTTTTTGTTTGCTTTGTCAAAGATCAGTTGGCTGTAAGTATTTGGGTTGATTTCTGGGTTCTCTATTCTATTCCATTGGTCTGTGTGCCTATTTTTGTACCGGTACCATGCTGTTTTGGTGACTATAACCTTATAGTATAGTTGGAAATCAGGTAATGTGATGCCTCCAGATTTGTTCTTTATGGTTAGTCTTGTTTTGGCTACGTGGGCTCTTTTTTTGGTTTTATATGAATTTTATAATTGTTATTTCTAATTCTGTGAAGAATGATGGTGATATTTTGAGAGGAATTGGACTGATTTTGTAGATTGCTTTTGGCAGTATGGTCATTTTCACAATATTGATTCTACCCATCTATAAGCATGGGATGTGTTTCCATTCGTTTGTGTTGTCTATGATTTCTTTCAGCAGTGTTTTGTAGTTTCCCTTGTAAAGGTCTTTCACCTTCTTGGTTAGGTGTACTCCTAAATATATATATTTTTTCAGCTATTGTAAAAGAGGTTCAGTTCCTGATTTAATTTTCAGCTTGGTCACTGTTGGTATATAGCAGAGCTACTGACTGAACTCAAACAAATAAACAAGAAAAAAAAAACCTCATCCAAAATTGGGCTAAGGATATGAATAGACAATTCTCAAAAGTAGATATATGTGCTCATTGGAACTATCCAAAGCTAAAGAAAAAAGAGTAGATATATGAATGGCCAATAAACATACGAAAAAACATTCGATATCACTAATAATCAGGGAAATGCACATCCAAACCACAATGCTATACTACCTTATTCCTGCAAGAATGATCATAATCCAAAAATTAAAAAAAAATGGATGTTGGTTTGATTTCAGTGATCAGGGAACACTTTTACATTGCTGTTGGGAATGTAAACTATTACAGCCATTATGGAAAATGGTGTGGAGATTCCTTAAAGAAATAAAAGTAGAACGACCATTTGATCCATCAATGTTACTACTGGGTATCTACCCAGAGTCATTATATGAAAGAAGTCATTATACGAAAAAGATTCTTGTACACTCATCTTTATAGCAGCACAATTTGCAATCACAAAAATGTGGAAGCAACCCAAATGCCCATCAGCTAACAAATGGATAAAGAAAC
Organism: Alouatta palliata; assembly: GCA_004027835.1. Lineage (NCBI taxonomy): Eukaryota > Metazoa > Chordata > Mammalia > Primates > Atelidae > Alouatta > Alouatta palliata. The sequence continues at coordinate 41,512 of PVKV010017996.1, forward strand.
TGTGATATATGGAATCCTACTAAGCCATAAAAAGGAACGAATTAATGGCATTTACAGCAACCTGGATGAGATTGGAATGGAAAACCAAATATTGTAGGTTTTCACTCTTAAGCTATGTAGCTATGAGAATACATATGTAGCTATGAGAATAAAAAGGTGTAAGAATGATACAATGGACCTTGGGGACTCAGGGGGAAAGAGTGGGAAGCAGGTGAGAGATAAAAGACTTCAAATAGGATGTAGTGTACGCTGCCTGGGTGATGGGTGCACCAATATGTTACAAATCGCCAATAGAGAACTTATTCATGTAACCAAACACGACTTGTTCTCCAATAACCTATGGGGAAAAAAATAACTTAAAAAAGAGCAACGGCTCAGATAAGTAAAGAAATTCTTGCTCTTAATACAGCTCTGTTGTTAACTTTGTGATTCCTAGCAAGTTATTATAACCTTACTGAGCCTCAGTTTCCTCATCCATAAATGTGGAGAGTGGGACCAAATAAAACAATATATGTAAAGTGCCTTACCCAAGGCCTGACCCCTGGTAAATATCCAATAAATGTGTATATATATTTTAAGTTAAATTTTAAATGATAGTAAAAAAACTGCATTTATTTATTTAAATAAATTGCTTAGACAGCAAGCATAAGACTGGTTCTTCCCTTGTATTTGACAAGAATAATAGTGCAAAGAATAAGTAAAGTGAAACCTAAAAAAATCCAATCCTAAACTAGTACTTTATAATTGTATATGGTATGACTTATTAATCCTGCTAATACTTTGATCTCCTTACATGGCACAAAGAATGTAGTATGTACATAATTCAGAATTAATTTATTTTATTCTTGTTATTTTTGCCTATGGTCCATTATGAGAATGCAGAAATTGTTAAATACAGGCTGTAGAGTCAGCCTCATAGCATTCTGTTTAGATGCCAATGATTTCACAACTACAGTGTTATTTTGAGCAGTAAAAACAATTTATTGAAAATGAAGAAAAACGTAAATGACTCCTATAAAGAAATTAAATTAATGTTAGGTACTAGAATACAGATGTTTTGTGTGCCATACCTATGCAACCATGTCATTAAATTCAAATTTCTAATTAACAGACATCTGTTTCTTGTTCTAATTTGAAATGATTCATTAAAACCATTTGCAGAAACAAGTATAACTTGTGAAGAAAGAAAATGTTCCTGACCTTTTCTCTCCTTTCATTTTTTTCTCATTGGTTATTATTTTTAAAAATTTACTGGCTTACTGACTCAATGATTCAGAACTGAGACATATCTGACACTTCAAATCCTGTCTCTCTTACTCATTAGCTTCACATCCTGTATCACAATCTTTTGTTGACATAACCTTACTGAAAATCAGAAACACTAAATAATATCAAGTCATGAAAACAGGTTGCCAAAATTTGGGCAAAGTAGTATAATTAATTTTTGAAGAAAAGCACAAGAATTAAGTTTAGGCTTGCCTTGTTGCTCAGCTTCTACTTATAAAGATTAACTTTTTAATTTAATTAAGCAATATTGTTGAACATCTAATAGGGAGGTAACTGTATTGTAGCAGACCAAAAAAAAAAAAAAAAAAAAAAAAAGAAAAAAGCTTCAAATAAGATAGAATTTATTCAAATTTTAATTCTGACACTAACTTTGTAACTTTTGGAGTTAGCTTCTCTGAATTCCATTTTGCTTACCCGTGATTATAACTGCGTTAAGACCAACATCAAGGAACAAGATAGCTGAATAGAATTCTCTAGCAATCATCCTGTCTGCAGGAACACCAAATCGAACAACTATCCACACAAGAAATCACCTTCATAAGAACCAAAAATCAGGTGAGTGATCACAATACCTAGTTTTAACATCATATCATGAAGAGAGACATTGAAAAAGATAAGAAAATCTTGAATCACCTATACTACTCCCCCATCTCATGGCAGCTCTGTGAAGTGGTGGGGTGGAGCCAGAAGGAGAGAATCTGTGGGCTTGGGGGAGAGGGAATAAAGTGATTGTGAGATATTGCATTGGAACTCAGGGGTGCCCTTTCACAGCAAATAATAATACAATGCAGAATTCAGCCAGTGGCCACAGGGGGAGCCGGAGAAGAATTGCCCGTTCCAGCATTCAGAACCTGAGTGCTGGCTAGCACCATCACCTAAGACTAAAGTGTTCTGAGGTTCTAAATAATCTTGAAAGGCAGTCTAGGGCACAAGGACAGCAATTCCTGGGCAACTCCTAATGCTCAGCTAGGCTTGGAGCCAGTAGGCTTGGGGTGTATGTAACCCAGTGAGACACCATCTAGAGTACCCAAGACAGCCATTTTATAACCCCTATCCCAACCCTAGGCAATGAATCTTGCAGTTCTGGGGGAGACCCTAGGCAATGAAACTTGTAGTTTCTCTGCTTGAGGAAAGCAGAGGAAACAGTAAAAAGCATTTTGCCTTGGGAGTATGATACCAGCTCAGCCACACCAAAATAAAGCACCAAGCAGAATCCTGAATCCCCCATTTCAGACCCTAGCTACTGGATGACGTTTCTAGACCCACCCTGGGTCAGAAGGAAAAATATTGCCCTGAAGGGAAGGACTCAATCCTTGTAGGCTTCGACACCTGCTGACTAAAGAGCCATGGGCCTTGAATAAACATCAATGGTAGCCTGGCAGCAGTCACCACAGGACTTGAGTGAGATCCAGTACTGTGCTGGCTTCAGGTGTGACCCAACAGCATTACCAGCTGTGTTGGCAATGGGGAAAGACTTCTTCTACTTGAAAAAAGGAGCAGAAAGAGTAAAAAGGACTTTGTCTTGCAACCTGGGTACCAGCTGAGCCACAGTAAAATAAAGCATCACACAGACTCCTAAAATCCCTGATTGCAGGCCTTAGCTCCTGGATGGCATTTCTAGACCTGCCCTGGGCCAGAAAGGAACCTGTTACTCTGAAAGGAGAGACTGGCAGGATTCACGACCTGCTGATCAAAGAATGCTTGAGCCTTGAATAAACATCAGTTGTAGCCAGGCAGTAGTCACCATGGGCCTGGGATGATAGTGGCTGTGAGGAGAGACTTCTGATTCAGATAAGGAGAGAGAAGAGTAAAAAGGACTTTGTCTTGCAACTTGGGTATCAGCTCAACCACAGTAAACTAAATTATCAAGTAGGTTCCTACTTGATAATTACAGCAACTAGTTCCAAGATGGTATTTCTAGATGTACTCTAGTCCACAAGGGGAACCAATGCCCTGAAAGGAAAGACATGGGTCTGGCTAGATTCACCATCTGCTGAATAAAGAACTCTTAAGCCTGGAATAACCATCAGCAGTAGGTAAGTAGTAGTTGCCACAGGCCTTGGGCAAGAATCAGTACTGCGCTAGCTTCAGGTGTGACCCAGAACGTTTGCAGTGGTGGTAGTCATAGGAGTGCTTGTGCCACTCTTCTCCCAATTCCAGGCAGCTCAGCATGGAGAGAGAGATGCTGTTTGTTTGGGGGAAAGAAAGGAAAAGGAACAAGAGTCTCTGCTGGACAATTATGGAATTATCCTAGATCTCACCCAAGACTACAAAGGCAGTACATTTATGAGTCTGCAAGAGTCACCCAGTTACTGAGATTGGGGTGTCACCTAATGCAGATACAGCTATAGTTACCAAAGACTGAGGTGACAACACTCAATTCCCTTTGAATACTTGGAAAGCCTTCTCAAGAAAGATGGGTACACACAAGCCTTGACTGCAAAGATTAGCATGAATACCTAACTCTTCAATGCCCAGACATTAATGCACATCCAGAAGCTCAGGACCATTCAGGAAAATATGACCTTACCAAATGAACTAAATAAGGCACCAGTAACCAATCCTGGAGTGACAGAGATATGTGACTTTTCACAAAGAATATTCAAAATAGCTGCTTTTAGGAAGATCAGAAAAGATAACACAGAGAAGAAATGCAGAATCCTTTCAGATAGTTTTCACAGAGATTGAAATAATTTAAAAGAGCAAGCAGAAATTTTGAAACTGAAAAATTTGATTAACAAAATTAAGAATGCATCAGAGTCTCTAGAAAGCAGAAATGATAAAGCAGAAAAAATAGTGAGCTCAAAGACAATATATAAAAATACACAGAGGAGATCAAATAAAAGTGAATAAATAAATGAAGCTTGCCTACAAGATCTAGAAAATAGCCTCAAAAGGACAAATCTAAGAGTTACTGGGCTTACAAAGGAGATAGAGACAAAGATGTGATTAGGGGCGCGGTGGCTCACGCCTGTAATCCCAGCACTTTGGGAGGCTGAGGCGGGTGGATCACGAGGTCAAGAGATCGAGACCATCCTGGTCAACATGGTGAAACCCCGTCTCTACTAAAAATACAAAAATTAGCTGGGTGTGGTGGCACGTACCTGTAGTCCCAGCTACTCGGGAGGCTGAGGCAGGAGAATTGCTTGAACCCAGGAGGTGGAGGTTGCAGTGAGCCGAGATTGCGCCATTGCACTCCAGCCTGGGTAACAAGAGCGAAACTCTGTCTCAAAAACAAAAAAAACAAA